>JAAGNO010015415.1:34063-49809 GCA_033439905.1 Ceryle rudis
GGGCGGGCGGGCGCGGGGGGGGGGGGAGGGGGGGGGGGGGGGGGGGGGGGGAGGGGGGGGGGGGGGAGGGGGGGGGGGGGGGGGGGGGGGGGGGGGGGGGGGGGGGGAGGGGGGGGGAGGGGAGGGGAAGGGAAGGGAAGGGAAGGGAAGGGAAGATTGCCTTCCTTCTAGCACTGCACACCTCTGTAGAATCCTGAGGTTGCCAAAGCCAGAGCAGCTCATCCATCCTTCTGCCTCGCATACACTCTTGCAATCACCTTAGTCCAAAGGAGCCACGAGGTTTGTAGGCTGAGATTATATCTTTTATTAGACCAACGTGCAAAATGAACTGGTAAACTAGTGTAACACAAAATACTCTCTCTGCATCTGACAAGACACTACTGCTACATCCCCCAACCTGCCCAAGGGGACAGGATTACAAAATCTGACACTTCCAAGTTCAGTAATTGATTGATATAAAAGAGGCTCTTTAATATCTTCAGCACTTGATACAAGTTCTGATGTCCCAAATTTTCATCAGAATTGAAGGGATATTTGTTAAATTAATTTAAAAATTGTTCTTAGTGTGCACATGCATAAAAATTAAAATTAATAGTAATTTACTTTGTTATTCCCAGCGAACAGCAAGAGAAGAATCATGCCCGTTGTTAAAGTAAATTGATTAAGATCAACTATGGCACAGCAGAGGAAACCAATAGCTACACTTGGGGCATGGAGGTGTAGAAGAGGTCTTTAAGATACCCTTAGAGACAAACACATCATAAGCTACCCACTACACCAGAGTCTTTTCAAAGCAGGAGAAAAACAGAGCCTTCAGCATACAACAAAGCACCTTGCGCTAGTTCAAACAGGATGAAAAAAAAAAAAAATCCCCGAGTATCTGTTAGACAGTCATTGTACGTGTCCGTAACAGGCAGCATCAAGGTTGCTGAACATGTTAACTACATTTGCTTCTTATTTGAACATGGTTACAAATCTTACATTAGTCTTTTCTCACAGTTCAACACAAACTTGTGGTATAGATGTCATAATCCATTGCATACAGGTATGTAAATAATGCCAAGTGTTTTAGGCAAAACTGCAGTGAGGTACTGCTAGAATTTGTGATCATAACACACTTGCAGAGAAAAACTGTTAAATGACAAGCTTAAACTGACAAAAAAGCTTATGGAGAGCAGTAAAGTCCTAAAACACACAGGGTCTGCTTCTCGAGGTTTTTTTTTTTTAACCTTTAAAAGGCATTTTGTTTCAAACTGGTTCTCTTATACTGATTATCTATAAAAGGACTATGATGCAGAATTGCTTACATGGTATCATGGCATAAGTAGCTTTCCCTCTCTATCCTTCAAAAAAAATCATACTCAAGATAAATATTACACTTAAATTTTTAGATGGAGAAAGGCAGTACTATTTAAATCGTATTTTCAATATATCTAGCAACAGTCAAAGTACCAGATGCAATTCACTGATAAATTATACAGGAGGCAAACTGCAACAATGAACAGTAACAGAAAAGGTACCATTACATTCAATATTTCCAAGGAAAAAAAAAGAAATTTTAAAAAGCTAAAAATTTAGAAAAAAAATCATCACACATTTAGGTAAGGACTCCGTCCTCTATCAATTCTGCAGTTCTTAGAACTGAATGCCAAAATTATGTTGTTCAGAGAGCACACTTCTCTAGTAGTCACTGAGTATTTTAGAACTCTGACCTTTCAGCTGGTCCCTATATCTAGTTCAGAGTTAGTGGTGACCATGATGTGTAAACTACTTATTATACCTGTCAGCTAGAGTCCAGGTCTCCAGTACACACAGTACCCTAGTTTGTTCATAACACACTAAGTTACCAGTTGTGGGGAAAAAACCCATCATCCTGAAGAACAAACTACCCTCACATTCCTCCAAGCCAGAATCAAGGCACACTTTTATGATTATTTATTACTCCTGCTAAATTTGACTGATAAAGATATGAAGAATATTACTGGACACACAAAAAGCTCTATCAAACACACTCTTTCTTTACAGCATTCTATAAAGGTATTGGATAGTTTACAAATACCTATATTAGTTCATCAATCCCTTATCAGTTTTAGTTTGCAAGTGCCATTAAAGCATCACAACTCTTAGTAATTAAGAGTCAAAAGAGTGGGAATTATTGTCCAGTGTTTCATTTTTAAAGGAGATAAAAGTACTAAGCTACTGAAAAAATGATGCATTCTTCAGCTTTCATCTAACAGCAGTATCAACATAAACAAAGGGTTAGCTTAAAAATGCTTGTCTAATCACACAAACAAAATTCCTAAGCTTGAGAAAGAATACCTCCAAATCTAGAATAACTAGTGCAAAGGACACTATCCATAGGTACAGTGCAAAGATGAAGAAAATACATTTTGGGTTCTAGGACCAGATTTCCTTCACTGCCTGTATTCTCCCAGAGGACACTGCAGAAGCTGTGAAACACCATAACAGTGCTCAATACCTAATTTTATTTTTCATCTGGGACTCTATTTGTAATCCTGCTGATCACTAGGAAACTACTTAAAGGTCTTAGTTTAAACAGAAAATTGAAACTAAGTTCTGCCATAAGACAAATTACAGAGTACTTGCAATTACAAATTGCAGAAATTATTCTGGATTATCTACGGTAAAAATTGTGCTTTTTAGCAAAGACTGTTCTACCAGCTTTTCACGGAGATACTACTACAGGAAAGAGATTTTAACCACATACAGCACTGTTACTATTCCTGAGGCTTTGAGCAAAAGTATCTAGCCCAAAGGACAAACAAAAAGAAAAGCCTTATAGGAGTGAGAACAAAAACATCCAGAAAAAAACACACCAAACATACAACCTGCCCCAAATTCAATATTAAACCACTTTTATTCCAACAGATTCTCACGCCAGCTGTTGCGGTGGAAGGGCAGTGCCTGCACCTGCAGTACCATGGACAGTGTATGGAAAAATTCTTTTGACTTCTGAGAATTTCATCACTGAGTATGTTAAGTAACCATCAAACTTTAAGAAAACCAGCAAACACCATTTAATAGTGAAAAGAATTCAGTGATCTTCTGTATTAGGTCCATAGGCTTCAGAGCTTACCTCAAAGGACTATCTTGGAGTTTAAAAACCTTCTTGCAATCCCACTGAAGCCACATTATCCATCAAGTCTTTTAATATGTCTGCTGTCTCCTGCCTGCCTTTCACACACTGCAATAAAGAGTCTGATTTGGTATTCTCAGTAGCCTGCTCATAGATATCGGAAGACTACTACTAGTTCCCCCTGTTTCCGAAGCCTTCTCTTGAAGGTTGAAGACCCATTTACCTAACAACTGAGAAAATTTTAGCAAACTCTTACTTCTCTTACACATCTTCTAGACAAAGTCTTCCATTGCAATGCAAAGCTTTGATTCAGAGCAGCTTTTGATCTTCATCCCTGTACTTCCGCAAACACAACTGCAGGAGCTAAGACTTCATACTAAAACCTGTTCTAGTACAAGCTGAATTTTGCACACTGCCTTTCTAGGCTCCCTATAATCCCTCTCTAGGACACACCTCAATTCCAAAGAGAGAGCATCTCCTGTTCAGCCTGTAGCTCTGTTTCTAAAGTAGAATTGGAGTTATGGAATAACTACTTAAAAAAACCAACCAACCAACAAAAAAAAACCCCACACAAAAACCCCACATCATTACATGACAGTTCTGCTGAGCAGAGCAGAAGTTTTACAGGCTTATATATATACACATACACTTGGTTACACAGGAAGCGGAGGGAGAAGGAGAGGGAAAAAAAAGCGAGGGAGAAGGAGAGGGAAAAAAAGCGAGGGAGAAGGAGAGGGAAAAAAAAGCGAGGGAGAAGGAAGTAGATCAGAAATATATCAGGAAGCAGAATACGAGTACATTACTAGGGCTGCTGTCCAACGGTCTAAACCATTAAGTTTTTTATAAAAAAGTGAAAGACTTATTATCAAAGAAGCCACAAGCACTCCAGCATCTGAAGTAAATTTCTGGTAAGGTACAATGTCCTTCTGATGATTACAAACAAAAGTTCTTCTATCACTTTTCCCAATCCTCTATCCAGTCCAACAAAGTCACTTATTAAGCAAATGGCAAGATATTTCAGGACAGTATCAGCTATTCAGACATAGACCTTCACTCCTTAGTGAAGCAAGGACCATCAGGAATTGCTAATTACTGGAAAAATCCATGTCACAAATAGTTAGTCAATGAATCCCAGGGACAGGAGAGAAGGAGATGTATCCAAGGATTTACTCCAGACCTCCTAGCAGTAATTGAGATGTGTGCCAGACCTTTTTTCCCCTCAAAAGAAAGGTGGCAGGGGGTTGCAGATACTAAAAGAAGCAGTGATGTTTCCTTAACAGAAAAAAGGAATCTTCTCTACAGACTTCCTTATCTTTCTGGAAAACCCACATCCTTACTTTCCTTCCTAGCCAAAAGGAAGCAACGTATCAGAGAAAGATCTCTATGCCTCATCCAGACTCTTAAAAAAAACAAAAACAAAAACAAAAAACCAACAAACAAACAAAAACCCCAAAAACCTAAACAAAAAACCCCCACACCACACCAATCCCTACAAATAAATTAAATCCTTGAGCATGCTTAAAAAACATTCTTCATAATCCTTGAGAAACTACCAAGAATTACATAGCAACAGGAGGATTAAACCACAGGCAAATTAACTCTTCAAAATCTAGAGCTAAAATATTAGTTGAATAACTGTCTGATGCCCCCAGAATAAGAAAGACAGACCTACTCAGTAAGTCCAGAGCAGGGCCACAAAGATGATGAGGGGGCTGGAACACATCCCATATGAAGACAAGATGAGAGAATTGGGGTCTTTAGCCTAAATCGTAGGCACCAGAGAGACCTTATAGCAGCCTTCCTGTACTTAAAGTGGGCCTACAGGAAAGATGGGGAGGGACTCTTTATCAGGGAGTCTAATGAAAGGCCAAAGGTTTCATACTGAAAGAGGGTAGATTTACAGTAAAGAATTTCTTCCTAATACCTAATGTGAGGGTGGATAGACACTGGAATAGGCTGTCCAGAAAGGCTGTGGATGCCCTCTCCTTGGAAGTGGTCAGGGCTAGGTGGGATGGGGCTTTGAGAAGCCTGATCTAGTGAGAGATGTTCCTTCCCATGGCAGCAAAGTTGGAACTAGATGATCTTTAAAGTCCCTCCAACCCAAACCATTCTATGAACTTGCCTAGACTTTCCCTTTTAAACCTAAGACAACACATCAATGCATTAGAACATAATTGCATTCAAGCAGTGCTCAAGGCAGAAAAACAAAATACTGTTAAGTTAAGGCCTAGATCCTAAGAAACATTTAAGCAGCAAGCTTTATGCAGGAGAATAGATCTATCTACTATAATGAAATTAAAAAGTGCGACTGAAACAGAATGAAGCCCACATTAGCAATACTAGGTGCAAAAAACAATTAAACAATTAATTAAACAATAAATTAAAACAATTCCCTAGAATAAAGACTACTATTGCACAATATAATAGTCTTAGTGTGTAAATCCACACGGTGCAGTGAAATTGTGAAGTTACGATAAGAGTTTAATATACACAAGCCCATTTCTACTTTAAAAGGACATAACATCTGCACTGAGGTACTTGCACTTAGAATTCCTCACGGAAGTATTAGCCACTGTGGCTAGCAACTGTGGAACCCGATGAAAAAACATGAACATGAAAAAATACATCAGTGAAACATTTCAGCTTTCTTGATGTATACTGGAAGGTTAAGTTGATTGCAAATATAGCACACATTCTACATCCAAATTAAGGGCATTATCAGGAGCAAGGTGGAAGCTAGGCCTCTGGCTTACTTTTTGGTTTATGCTGAAAATGGCAAAGGGTCAATCTTCTCAAATCTGGAAATCCGTATCAATTCAAGACAATAAAGTATCTCTTTTAGCAATTAAAAAAAAAAAAGAGTTGGATAAAACACAAAGTATATCTAATTAAAATACAGTATCAAACAAAACCAATGATCTATCATTCTGTCTATCTATTGGTTGGCTGAAGAAAACATTGACTCAAGTTTGGTTTAAGTATGGAAAATAAGAATACTGTACTTAGGACAGCATCTGCTTGGGACAGACAAGAGCAGGACGCTGCTTCAAAGATTCACTGACATCTGAGTCAAAAGAAAATAGTATAAGTGTCTCCATGTCACAGTCACATTCAATCAAACTTTGGGACTATTGTTGGCTTCTAAAGAGACTACTTAGAGTTGTACTTAGAATTTTACTTTATGGGAAAACAAAGAAACAAAAATCAACACCCCACAAATGTAGAACTGGAAAACAAAAGCCTAAATCTCTCCCACGTGCTCACATTTTTCTGCATTGTGCCTCCAAATCTTACACACTCTGAAGACACCACAGGGACAGGAAAGAGAAATATTAGGAATTGCAGGGTGAAATTCACTTCAGAACTAGCCACTCCATTCCAAGCCTTTCTACTACATCAGCACACACTGTAGTTTTCTATTAAAAAAAAAATACACCTTTCAGAAGCGGAAAGATTACACTTAATTTAGCATTCTTCAGCCAACAAGACTGACATCATAACAAAAACCAGTACAAATCAGAGCTCAGATCTACAAGTCTAAGTATTTTAGGTGACAACTCCCAGAAATTATTGATTAAGGTTCACTTTTATCAGATGGAAATAAGGGTAAGAAAGTCTAAAATTCTATGCAAATGAAAATGAAGGTAGTAACTGCAATCACAAGACTGTCACAAGGGTAAAAAGTTACATTACAAGGAACTAACCTCCATTGCTTTGAGGCAGAAATTGGGGATGACCTTAAGTTATTCAAAAGTTGGTATTTACTATACCTAAACACGGGAGTTTAAAGACTCCAGATAAGATCATGCATCACTGCCTTCAAGTGAAAGTTGCATCTCCCAGTGGGATAAAAGCTAAAAATTAAGGATTTAGAAATTAACAAGATATAACCATCTACATGTACTCAGGTCTAAAACTGGGGAAAATAAGCTGCAGCATTACTGCAGAGATCCATTTTGCATTTTCAGAAAGAGTTTTAGTTCAAAAAGCTAACCAGCATTCAAACATTTAACCTAGAAGCCCAGGAAAACTTCAGAGGATAGCAGAACCTTTATATCACTCCATACAACTGCTAGAAACCCAGGTAAGTAGTAGTTCTGTGCAATATTCACTCCTACCATAAATCCCAATTCCCACATATCTGGCAATCAACCTACAATCTTCTGCTTTTCAGGGAAGTACATTATTTGTTACTAAATAACACAGTTGAGAAAGAGCAGGACCTGCATTCAGGAAAGTACCTTTATCTCAGTGGGGAACAGAATGCACAACTGCTTGAAGAACCTATATGCTGCAGTAAACAAATTCTAGAGACAGACAGTCAAGAAAAAGAAAAACAGAAAGGGAGAACATTACAAAGTATCCTGGGGAAATAGCTTTCCAGGTTGTTTCTGAAATGGCTTGGCAGAAGGGGAAAACTGAGTATTCTAAAAAGTAGGAATCTAATAAGAAAGATACTCTAAAGCAGAGCATTAGCTTCCACAGACTTAAATACAATGTGTAGGACTGATTTTAGACAAAATTCCATCCACTGCTACCTCAACTATATGGAGCTGTATTAACTCATGCAGAGGAAGTTAAGGAGTTATCCAATATGTACAAAGGGCTGAATTAAATCCCAAACAAATAATCTGTCAAGACTATGACAAATATATGCCATAAAAAGCACAAAAGTTCAAACTGACTGCAAATGCACTTGCCCAGCATATCCTTTAAGTGTTGTTGACTTTTTAATAGTAGAGACAGTTCTGAGTTTTTACTGATCAAGAGCAGTTGAATGCAGTTCCTTCAGAGAAGCTTAAATCTACAAGATGCAAACTAACCAGAACCCATATGAAATTCAAATAACTGCCTTAAGACCATTAATGAAGAAACAGCTATTAGATTTGTTTCTTTAAAAAACATAAGGAAAAAAACCAACACACAAAACAAACAGGCAAATAAAATTAAAACACTATTAAGGAGTCTTAAATATTTATGCTGGTGTCAGCTCTGCTGAGTGGGTGCTCTCTAGTATCTGGCTTTATATGTAGTTTAAAAAAGTGACACCAAGTGCATCTCCTTTCTTGTACTTACATATACTAAGGTCTTTCCACAGTCCATTGTAAGTCTCAGCAAAAAAGTGGTACTGTCAAAAGATCCTGCACTGCACCCCTATGGAAGTTACCTTCACCACACTTTCAGAGTTGGCACACACGGAATATAGCAGAAACAGCAGCTGGTTGCTCCTCTCAACCAGTAAGTGGCTCATTTATTAAGCATGGATGACTACAGCACTGCAAGTGCCGAAAGGAACCTGCCTCTCTCACCTCGTCCTACCAAATTAATGTTTGTTTGAAAACAAATTTTGCTTCACCTCTACTCATTACTTTAATATGTATATGCAAAGAATTTTAAAAGACTTATGGTAACTAGTATTAGCTATCAGTAGAGACAGAATAAGCATTTTACTTTTAAGTGCCTGTTTTCTGATTCTTCACTTTAATTATACTCTATATAAACTAAGCTCAAAAAATAAAAGCCATGTCACTGCAGCCTTCCTTATAAAGACAGTTGTATAGTGTTCTTTTTGGTCACCAAACTTGAAAGCAGTTAGCTAGTTTCCCAGAGAAGTATGCTGTTAACAGTCTACAGAACCAATTCTAAGCGGTTTCTGCCTGAGGTATGGTGTTTTCCTAACACAGTCAGAGTCATTTGGTCACAGAACGCAGCTGGTTCTTACCAAGTTTCGCTGTGCTATGTATTTATATAGTAGTAACCAGAGCTATAGTTCTCATACAAGTTCTGATGCTGCCCCACCCCCTGGGAATCACACACTTCAAGGTTAAATCAGAACAAGACCATGAGCAAAAGAATTAAGAAATTAATGGCTCTAAAAGGCTGAATTAGAGCAGGAAGGCTCTACCCTGGTGAAAACATGAACACACACCTATCTAGAAGCACACTTACAATTCTAACTACCATTCAAGACAAAAATGAAACGGTAATCCAGCCAGAAGACAACATTACCCATGTGCAGAAGACAGCTTGATGAGCGTAAGAGATGATATTTCCTTAAATTCCCCATCTGTTCCTCCATACTTTCAACATACACTAAGTTATGTAAAAGAAAACCACTGATCATCCTCTAGTTTCAGGCTTACCACCTGATGTTCTAGTACCAGTTTTCCACTAACTGTGAAACCAGAAAGTTAATATGCTAAATATATGCTTTACTACATTAAAGGATTAGAAAAGCTTTCAAAGATGTGAATAAACTATAATTTCTCAAACGTGGTTCCTTGGTTATAACTTTCTTGACCCTCAACAGTTTCATAAAAGGAAAGCTTACATTCTCCAGAAATGGGATTCAACTTGCTAAACAGCCAACAGAAGGACATGCAAGCAGGCTCCCTCAGAGGAGCAGCAGTTATATGATAAATGGCAGTAAGATTAAGTCACTAGATTAATTGGATTAATGCTACTGGGCCTCTCTCATTCAAATCAGTGCTTTTAACATAACTACAGCAGTTTAGGGGCCCTACAGTTCACACTTATTGGGGAAAACACATTCAAATTAACTATCAGGCAAGTTGACCTATAAACACTAATTTTGACCTAGCAAGTTTTGGGCTTTCATTTTATGCTAGCTTAGGAGCTCTCGGAGGACACTTTTTATCAATGAAACACTGAAGACTAATTCTAGATTTCATTCAATAAAAAAAGGAAGAAGTCACATGTAAAGAAGCAGTAGCTATTCAAGGAAGGGGAACAGTTTCTATTTTTGCAACGTCCAATAGCCCAAGGTAACTTCTGTGGATCATAGAGAAGCTTTAGGTCTTTAACTGACAGGCACAGCTATTGCTACATATACCTGTCTTCATTCATTATGTTTGGAGAGAAGGTAGAGGAAAAAAAAGGTAGCTGAACACTTTTTCCTTTCTCCACACATCCAGTGATTACCGCTAAATAGTTCTTTCCCCATCCCATTTTTCTAAATCTCTAGGCCATACAGCGAAACAAACTGAACAACTGCCACCCCATGCTTACCTATTCGGGACATCACCTTCATCAAAACTTCTATCCCTTAAACTCTCTCAGGTAGGCTGTTCCAAAGCACATATAAATATAATTGAATTACTTCTTCCCATTCCTGAACTCAAATTCCTTTTTTGTTTGGTTGGGTTTTGTTTGTTTTGTTTTTTTCTTGTAAGATGTTAAGTCACTGTAACATGTAACAGGAGATAGTTTGAGAAGTAATAAAATTACTCCACCTGCAAGTACTGCATTTCACACTCTAGGTGTTTTAGCCAATGGATCCTGCAATGTAAAATTAATACATAGCAGCCAAGCAGAATTCACATTAAACCTGCACTGATGATAGAGACTATAAACCAAAGCACAACACGTAGCCTGCTTTCAAGTCAGTCTTATCTGTTGAATTCAGCATTCCTGAAACAAACTGCCCTGTTTCTCACTTTTCTACTGCATTAAGATGGCAAACTGGTAGCAAGTCTTTCTGGGCAGTCCATTTTTTCCTACAATGAGCAAGACTGCTACCCTTTTAGTTACTAATTCTCTGTGTCACATCTTACATGGAAGAAACCATTTAAGAACCACGACACTGGGAAAAGTAAATGCCCCTTTTGTTAAGCAAGGTTAAGATTAAAGCTCAGTAGCCCGAAACATAAGATTAGGTTGAAGTGCACCATAAACAAGGTCTAAAAAGTTGCCAAAGTAAAACCAGGGATGAAGCACAACTTGAAAACAATAGTACATTTTCACTTATTCCCATCATATTTTTTTGATCATTCCTGTGATTCCATTCAAAATTTGCAGAACTCCTTAGAAGTACAAAGTCAAGAACAGGAAACGCACTGTCATTTTTACAGGGTTTTTTTTTCCCCTCTATTCACTTAATCTCTTGAAGAAAAAAAAAAACAACTAACACCACAAAAAAAAAAAAAAGCCAAGACAAAAACCAAAACACACACACAACCACAACACAAAAACACCACCCCCAATTCCTAGTGCTAATAATTAATACTTGCAATCAAACAGAACATACTGCAATGTTACCTTCCAGGAATCAGGGACTCCTAATGCACGACAACAGGTGACACTCCACCTCACAACCAAGAGGTAAGAAGTAGCTACTTTATATCAGACATTGCAGTCAATTGGAACCCACTTCATATTAGGCATCTACCCTTGATACAGTAGCTAGACAGAAGAAACTAATGCTGGGATCGCAGTATTTTAGAAAGCCACTCAAAAACAGATTAAGTTTTCCTTTCTTCCCTTGCAAGAAAACAGAACCTGATCAAAAGATGACAGCACTGCTCAGGACACAAGCCTCAACCAAGAGCTAAGCTACCTTTCCACCACATTCAGTAGCACATCTGCTTGATCTCTACAGCCACCTTTTTTTTTTTTTTTTTTTTAAACTCTGTAACTAAAAGATAAAAAGTCCCCCTTACATCAACCCCAACCCACCTTTCCCCAGTTTGAAAGCCAGCAACAGATGGAGTATTTAATCAAAACAACAAATGATTGATTAGTGATCATGAAATCAACAATAACATACTCTGCTCCAGAATAAAAACACAGTACAGTGCTTTCAGGGCACACAGAACGGTACAAGGAGTGCCATTCTCTTGGCCTGTACTCTCCTGATGACTTTGGATGCATGTTTCTTCAAATTTTTAAAGCATGTGCTTAAGATAGCTCATGACTGCATTATTTTGTACATATGTGTTTCAAAAATATTTATAAGCTCCATTTAAATGACAGGCTCTTACAAGAAATACCTTGGAGAAATACCTTAGTTCCAGAACAGCCATGGGGAAGGGAAGGGCGGGGGGGAACAAAACCAGAAACCCCACAAACCACAACACACCCCACACTGCAAAACCTACTTGATCTTAGTACTATGTGGAAATCACTATTTTAAACAATTCTTTCCTTTAAGCTGGTATATCAGCTAGTCCAATATCAGCTAGCCAGAAGTCAAGAACATGTATTCTGAATGTTCACTACATTAGCAGAATATTTGTTTTCTTACTTCAAAATTGGATCAATGAGAATCACAGAATTTCTGAAGCTGGAATAGACCTCCAAGATCATCAAGTCCAGCCTGTGACCGAACACCATGACATCATCTAGACCATGTCACTAAGTGTCACATCCAATCTTTCCTTAAAAACCTCAAGGGATGGCATCTCCACCACATCCCTGGGCAGTCCATTCCAGTGTTCTATCACCCCTTCCATGAAGAAGTGCTTCCTAATATCCAACCTAAACCTCCCCTGGCGCAGCTTCAGGTCGTGCCCTCTTGTCCTGTCACTAGTTGCCTGGGAGAAGAGCCCGACCCCCACCTGACTACAACTTCCCTTCAGGTAGCTGTAGAGAGTGCTAAGGTCCCCCCTGAGTCTCCTCCAAGATAAACCACCCCAGTTCCCTCAGCCTCTCCTCATAAGACTTTCCCTCCAGTCCCTTCCCCAGCCTCGTCGCTCTCCTCTGGACCTGCTCCAGCACCTCAATATCCTTCCTGAAGTGAGGGGCCCAGAACTGCACAGAGTACTTGAGGTGAGGCCTCACCAGTGCTGAGTACAGGGGCAGAATTACATCCCTAGACCTGCTGGCCACACTATTCCTGATACAAGCCAAGATGCCATTTGCCTTCTGTGCCACCTGGGCACACTGCTGACTCATGTTCAGCTGGTTGTCAACCAGCACTCCCAGGTCCCTCTCTTCCAGGCTGCTCTCCAGCCACTCATCCCCCAGTCTGTAGCGCTGCAGGGGGTTACTGTGGCCAAAGTGTAGGATCCTACACTTGGTCTTGTTAAACTATGAGGATTCCTTTTTCAAGCTGACACAAGGAAAATGCCACCTGACAAAACCAAGCATTTCATCTATGTTTCTGGTATGACAGAAAACCCAGTTTGATGAAAGCACACACCTAATTGATCCAAATAGTTTAATGCAAGAATGCATACATGCTTTAACTTAGAGATTACAGTCATATTTCCTGATACAGACTTACACTGCCCTCCCAATTTGCTTACAGGATGAACCAGAAGGTCCAAGCAGTATCTCAAGACATGCTAAACCATTTGCTGCTATACTTCATTTTTCAAGTCTGATGTTTACAGTTGTTAAAATGTTAACATTAACCAATCTCCTGAAAGGACTATTGTCCGAGAACCTGAAGAGGGGGATCCAGAGAGATGGGGGCTCTATTTATTCATAGAGCTCTGACTCCTCACACTGTTCCCATCTAGTACAATAGGACAAAGCAGGTAGAAAGATACACACTGGGAAGCAAAGAAAGCATCCACATCTTTAAAGAGGTGAACCATTCAGGACATTAAAGCAAGGTAAGTTATGCAGTCTTTCACATATGCCTTAGTCAAGTTCTCAGCAATACTACACCATTGCAAGTGGTACAAACCACCTTTTGTCCAACCTAAGACAGCATTCACCATGTGAAAGTTTAAGAAGCCTTGATCCTAGAGGACTTGCTGAGCAAGTAATTTCCTTCTAACATGTGGTAAGGCCTATACATCAGCTTCATCTTACCAGAACAACGAAATCAGTTATCCAAGGCCTAAGATGCAATCTACAATCAGCCACTTAGCAGTTATCTGTGCTTACAAAACACTGTCTATTTGAAACAATCTCATTTATTACAAAAATGTAGGCAGAATTATGAGAAATAGTTGCTAGAGTTAAGCCTTTGGGGACCATACTTAAGATCCTGATCACAGTGATTTCAAAACATTTCACTCACAAAGAATATCCTAACTGTCCTGAACAACAACCACAAAGGACAGCATGTATCTGTTTATAGTGCATGTTTTTGATGAAACAGAAAAGCCACATACTCGTGTATATTCTCTCACCAGCTTCTTCAAGCTAAGCCTTTTATTTAGTGAGCACTGTAGAGATATACTTAAAACTTTCTCTAGAAAAGATACCAATAAATTAATAGAGCACTATTCCTGAAAATCACTAACCACCTTTTCTCTGTAAAAAGAAAAGTTAGGATCCTCTAAGACTCACAATTTTAAAACCTAATGAAAAGGCACCTGAAGAAACACTCAAGTTAAAAGCAGAAATCATTTCATCATTGTATTCCCCCTTTCCAAAACATCCTTTCTCCCAGAATGAACTTTGTTTTCAATTCAGCCAAGTTCAACTGCCAAGCATTATTAAATGCTTGCATGTGTTCATCTTGTTATGACATGGAAACTCTATCACAGAATCCCAAAAGCCTAAGGTACAACACACACAAATCCTAGACCATGCATTAGCTCACTGCATTATTAGAGAGATGCTAAGAACACACAAATATATTTGAGTATTTGTAGGCCACCTGAAACTCATTCACTGTCTCAAGCCAAACAGCTATTTTGTTCTCTGCTCTGCATAAGCTCGGGTTTTGTTTGTTTGGGTTTTTTTCTTCTTCCCTTACAGTTTTTTGTTTGTTTTCTCCCCTCTCTCCTTCCTTTCCGTAAAGCAGGGAGAGAAAAAGAAGATAAAAGGGAATTTCATTCTTCTACATACTAATCTTTTGGTATGAGTTTCTCCTCTGTTAGTGGCAGTCATCATGTTTACAGTAATATGAAGTCAAAGTGCAATGGATGCTTAAGTCAAGACATTTTAAAACTAAAACAAAATACAGACAATTAAAACACAGCAAGTTAGAAAACCTGTACATGCTCAGTAAAGATGTGATCAGCCGATATTAACTTCTAAAACTTTTGGGCAGGAGTAAGCTAGCATCTGCAGGCCTAGAGTTTCCACAGCTTCAACAAGCTGATGGGTTTTGCTTACATTAACATATGGTCTAGAAAGAGTTGCTTCTCCTATGAACTGCATACTCGATATTACCATACAGACACAAATATATAAACCACGGACAATTAGATTCTTTCACGTGCAGTAACAAAGCATTTTAAGGTAATTATCTAGTGTTATTTTCCCTTCCCTTTTACTGTACAGATGAAGGCACTGGCAGCTCACTTTCAGAGTGGCAGGTAGAGCTGTACAACCGTCGCTGGAAGTAGGATGAGAGCCCGTACGCAGCCTTGTCATTCACTTCTGCTAATGCACAAAATAGAAAGAGCTTCTCGTATTTTGCAAGTAGGAGACTGAAAGTTGCATACCAGTTATTTAACTGACAGACAAATCTCGGGAGGTTACACGGACCATCCAAACTCACACCAAAATAAGAGGCTGCCATTTACCATCTGTTTGCCTCTCTCAGGAGAAAAAAAAAGTGCAGATCACAAGAACAAATGGAGCCTGGCTCCGGGGAGGAGGAAGAAGGGAAGAGAGGAAATTTCCACGCAAATCTTAAGTGAATCACACCACGATCCCCGCGCCCGGCCGTGCCGGCCTCTCCCGGCAGAGGCGAGCGGCTTCGGGGGTACCGGCCCCCTGCGCCCCCGGCGGGCGGCCCGGCACCTTTGCCGCGGGCGGTAGGTGGACGCGTCCGTCAGTTTTTGCGCGCGGGCGGCGCCCCGGCAAAGTTTGCACTTGCCGTGAAGGGACGGGGCGCACCGCGAAAGGGACACCGGGTAGCCCCCCAACCGCTGTCGCCGTGCGTGCGAGCCACCTGGCAGGGGAGATTCAGCACCAGAAGGCGGGGCTAACCCCTTTGCTG
>JAAGNO010015417.1:3465-32316 GCA_033439905.1 Ceryle rudis
AAGCCCCACCTTGAATGTCTCCAGGGATGGGGCCTCAACCACCTCCCTGGGCAACCTGTTCCAGTGCTCCACCGCTCCACCACTCTCGTGGTAAAGAACTTCCTCCTTATTTCTAATCTAAATCCACTACTTTCTAATTTAAAACCATTACTCGTTGTCCTTTCACTACAGGCCTTTGTAAACAGGCCCTCTCCAGTCTTTTTATGGAGATAAGAATGATATTACAAATTATGAACAAGACTTCACACATTCTGAAACTCTTGTTTGTACAGCAGAATTAACTTTAAGAGAAGACAACCGCATAGTTCATTCCTCTTAGTTGAGATCATCGTAAACATTCCCAAAGTTCCAAGTACATAGCCAGTCAGACACAATTACACCAACCCCCTGAGGATAACTCCTCTAGAACTGAATTATTCCAGATACATACATTACTTCCCTGTTTGTGAAAATAAGAAATTACTCCTTGCTGATAATAACCTGCAGTCACCATGTCACCATGCCACCTGAGCTCAAGTATTCTGGTCAATGAGTTGCACAGTGGTGACCCTGTCCTTTTTTCATGCTTGACTGAGTAAAGAGAAGATAAACTCACACCAGTACATCAAGGCACAAAGCTAGGTAGTCAGAATAAACCTATAAATTCTTTTTACTTTTCTCAGTTTCTTTCTATTCCTTTGATAGTTACATAATTAAGAACCGACCTACTCCCGAGTGCCAAAAAATATCTTATATGTGGGAAGAGAAAGTTAATCAAAAGAAAGACTGTTAAGGTTATGCAGTTATCTAGACTAGCCAGTGCACAGCACAGTTCCTGATTCAACTGGAAAGTTGTTGCTGTTTCCTAGCTGAAGCCACGAATAGGTAGAGAGACAGATTATTTGAATGTGTCTTTTTAAAAATTTTCCACTGGTATATTTTTCCCACATTTTTATGAGGACAAACAGATCAGAATGCAGTGCAACATGCCAAACAGCACAGGCTGTGCTTTTTAAATAAGCTCATTTTTTTTTTATTTTGTCATTAAAATGCCATGGAACAAGCGTTTGAAGAAAGATACTGTCTTTTCTTTATAAATTTGTGCAGAGTCTAGCATAATGAAGGACTGACAACTGGAAGAATCTTTAAGTGGTACCACAGTGCAAATAGTAACAACAGAAATAATAAACCACTGGTTAAAAGCTGAAGTTCCCCATACTGCCTACTGAAATGTTTTAAACATTTCAAGACTGCCAGAGTTCTTTTTGGTGAGTTCGTTGACATGTCTCCAATACAAGGCTGTGTCTTACAAGGGCTAATGTTTACAGTCCTGTCAATCTAAATATGATCTGAACAACAACAATAAATATTCATTATTGCACAGCAAGTTTGATTTTCAATAGCAACACTCCAAGAATTTACCTGCTTTATTCTGCCAACTAATTTCTAAATGACTGTATTTTCTAACTAATTCTTATGACTTGCTGAAGAACCGACTGATACAGAGATGCAGGAAGATGCTAACTGAAAATCTGAAAGAATGTGCTGGCATCAAAAGTTTTGATACCAGACAACCATAGATGTTGACTTTGTTCATTACATACAAGTACCTAATATTTTTCTGACATTATGGAAGTGCATTTAGAAAGATAATTGAGCAAGAGATACTAAGCAGAGACAAAAATTTAGAAAACAGCTTTTCAAATTAAGTTTTTGTTGATTTTTTAATAAAATGCTACAATAACACAGGAGCGCTTATGCCTACTAGAAAGTGGAATTCTGTTGCTAAGAACCTTCACATTTGATGTTTGTAATTCTTTGATTATATTGTCTGGCAACTTCCAGTGCTGAAAACAAAGTTTGGCAACTAATGCTTTTTTTTTTTTTTTTTTACTTATTGCTTATCTGTCTATGTTGATTATTACCACACCATAACATGTGCAAATACTGTTCTTTGGGAGAATAGAATATTAAAAGAGATTATGTCAATAAAATTAACATTTCTCAAGCTATTAAGTATATCATTATTATCTGAATTAGCATGATTTTCTAAATCACTATTTGAAACACTGTATATCCTGGAAATGCTCTAACATATATCTACAGTTCATAGTATTCTGATGAGTATTTTCTGAATTTTATTTAGAGTCTGAAACTTTGCATTCAGATTTTGAGATACAATTATGGAGAACTCCAATGTATAAGGCATACCAAGTGTGTTAAACTAGAGATGAGGTAACCAAGCAACAGAGATAATCTGGAGGAGGAGCAGCCCACTCTTGATTGTGATAGAAGCAGCAACTTTGTAGTATACACTTGCAATTTCTAATTTTCAATAGCTCATAAATTTGGTAGAATAAATTCCTATTTCTTACCTACATTTCCAGTCATTAGGTATGAATTCTGAAAGTCCATCATTCCCATTCCAACAATGTGAATAAAATCTTCAATCACCTGCATTAACTCCACTGAGCCCGGATAAATCTAACAAAGGAAGGTCAGACATGCCATTAATTATAATATCAATACCACCAGAGCATCAAAATAAAATAAAATCGAAATGCCATCAAATTAAATGTGAGACTTAACAGTCAAACTGCTCTTCCCTTGTGCCAATATCAAACATTTTCTGTCACTGTAAACCAACCATTTTGTCTTTAGATCCTCATGTGAACAGAAACTACTTCTCATAAAGCTATGGGAAATCAGCTTTGCACTGGAACTGTGGAATGTCTGCTCTAAGTCACTACACTTATGAAAAAAAGAAAATTACAGGCTATTACTTTCATCGGCGGTTAAAGCATTAAGTAATTCCAATTCTGGAATAATTCCAATATTCTTCCTTCCTGTGGAGGATATCTTCAATAACTTCAGAACTATTGACACAAAGAGCTGAATGCAAATCTTACCATGGCCTCTCCAGAGTGATAAACCTTTGTTGCTTTAATTAATATTTAAGTAATTTAAATTGTTATTGGTAATACTATTTTCATTGCTGTTGTGGAGTAGTAGAATCATAAAATAACTGAGGTTGGAAGGGGCCGCTGGAAGTCATCTATTTCAATCCTCTGCTCAGAGCAAGGTCAGGTCTAGCAGGTTGCCCAGGATCATGTCCAGCTGGATTTTGAACATCTGTCAGGACAGACACCTCGAAGCCTGGTTGTGCAACATTCCAGCATTCAACTACTCTCACAGTGATAAGGTCTTTCTTATCTTAAATAGAATTTGCTGTATTTTAAATTTTGCCCTTTTCTTCTTGTCCTGTCACTAGACACCACTAAGAACAATTTGTCACAGTCTTCTTTACTCCCCCTCCTCAAGTATTTTTAACGCTTGGAGGACTTCCACTGAGCTTTCTCTTTTCCAAGCAAAATAGTGTCAGTTCTTTCAGCTTCTCCTTGCCTGTCAGATGCTCCAGTCCCCTAAGCATCTTCATGGTTCTTTACTGGGGTCATTCCATTGCATCCGTGACTTGTACTGGGGAGCCCAGAACTGGACAGAGTAAACTAAAATAAATTGCAGTGGCCTTTGCATTACTAATGCAGCCTCTCAATATGACTTTCAAAATGTTAAGGAGTAGCTCATTTCCAAGAAATATAATCTCTTTGCAAAGCTGTAAGCTACTACGATCACAAAAACCTTAATTTTTTTTTATATTCAACAATAATGATGCATCATCAAAACTGCATGAAAGGTCAAAACAGCTATTAATAAGCTTAAAATTTCTCCTCATATCACATACATAAAAAAAATAATTTTTGTTTGTTATGGCCTGTTATGGACATGACAATTTTCAGTAATAGAGTATTTTGCAACAGAAATGGAAAGGACGACTTGTTCATGGTACTTTTTTCTTCTTATCAGTGAGATGTCCGAATTTCACTTTATGAGTAGCATTCAACGCATTCTTTCCACTATTGGTATTACAGACTCTAAAAAATGCTTATAAAGACTATAATTCCAGCATGCTGCACTCCATCTTCATCTTGCTTTTTCTGCCTGATCCCTAGCTGCTCAGTTCCGGATAGGGAATTTCACAATGTGCTTTGTTTTCTACATGGATCTTTTTACAAAAGGTAGGGCAGCAATACCATTTTTAGGAAGGTTTTGACATTTATCATCCTAACAGGTTGCAAATGATGCTTCAGGTGAAGGAAACTTAACTTTCATTTTCTTAATGATGAGTTACTGAGGAAGTAAGTGTGGTTTTTGCATCCATCTCATTCATAGCACACAGACTTCCAGATTGTCTACCAAGGATAAATTTCAGTGAAAAGATTTTTTTTGTCTTAGTTCTTGCACATAAAATTTTATAGTTCTAACTTCAGCAGAAACTGTTGAACAGTCAGTGTTACAGAGGTACTCTTCATTTTTATGTATCTGAAGTAGTGGTTAATCAATAGGATGCCAGCAGATGGTGATGCAGAATATGCAGAATATCTCTTGTGTTTTGAAGCACCAGTAAAACTTAAGCATTGTGGACTTGAAGTGATTCCCTGTGTGCAGTGCTTTACATCAGCTCTTAACAAAAAGCAAATATTAAAGTGAGTGCTGCTTATCTGAATGCTATATAACCTGTAATTAATGGTATCAACTGCTGGCATTTAATATAGAAAAAAGGATGTGCCGAGGCATTGCAGCTGTATACTTGATAGAAAGTTAGCAATTTGCTGACAAAGAGTAAGTTTTTCTTTTCAGCAAAGAATCCAGAAAACAGGCTAATCCAGGTGAGATCTATGCAAACAGTAGTTGTGGAGTTCAAGAAAACCTTGCAAACTGGCAAAAAAAAAAAAAAAAAAAAAGTCGGCTAGGCCATCCCTTGGTTTCCAACATTCCATTACCATAAAAAAGTCAGCCGAGTGGCTGAACCGGAAACAGAATCACCTTTACTTTCTTAATGAGTCAATAGTATTTGCACTAGATTGCATTCACAGCACATAATGACTTGTGCACATTCAAGTTAAAGTCTTATCTTGATTTTGACATAAAAACTAAAAAAACCAGTCTTCACCCAAGATGTAATAATTTCAAATAATATTGGTTTTGTTTTACAGTCCAATTCCATTTAGTCGTAACATTTCAGTGGTTTATCCAAAATATGATAGAAAAGAATATATTGTGTAGGAAGCCTTTTTCAATGCTGAAGGAGAAATAGAATCTTGGGAGTACTTAGGAGTCCAGCTCACCCCTCCTAGATAGCATGAAAAGCTAATTGCTTCAATAGTTACTCTTAGATGGCTTGTGTAATTATGCAAGAACAGTTCCAAGACCAATGGTATGGTTACTTTGTGTGCCATAGCTCAGGAGTCTAAGTCTCAGTGAATTCCCCACTTTTGTCACCAGGCAGCTATGGCCCCTTTACTCCTGTGTTCAGCTCATCTTGGTCCTTGCTTGGGTTCCTGTCTGCCTACCAGTGCCGTCTTCAGGTCTATGAGACAATGAACTACCAGGCAGAGAGAAGGACCTACAGAAAAGGAAAAATAACTTTTCTCCTCTCCCTTTTCAAGACAGCTTCTTCTACCAGCAGCAATGAGAGATTTGTGGTCCCCTCTTTTACGACCATGTTCTCAATATATCCTCTCGGATGCTGTTATCCACTGATCTTCATGGGACAGATGGTAGGCACAGCATGGGCAAGCAGGCAGGGTGGAGGCAGAAGAAGACAAGGCTGGTAACATAAGAAGTCCTGTCTATTCATTAGTGGAGCTAAAACGGTTGCTTAATAATGGTTCCTTAATCTTAGTGCCATTTATGGAAATGGCCCACATGCATGTGATTTTGCTGCTGATCCACCACCACTAAATAAAATGACATAGTTTGTCTATTTTTGTAGCTGGTTTTTACACAGAGGAAAAGAAAAACTGGCTAAATCACAATGAGTCAGGTGCAGCATCTTATGCCTACTGCAAAGTTTGAATTAGTAGTGAAAAGTCTTGATCTTCCCTTTTGGATTCATATAAAGAGGAACTTAAAACATGAAGTTAAATAGCTTCAAATACCTTCAAACACCTTGTGATTTACTGATGACCATTAAAAGTGAAGAAATTTCAAGTATCTATATAACAGAGTGGCAATGACCGTACAAGAAAAGACAGAAGATCTATGTGACCTGTTTTCTTGCCTTTGACAGTAGGAAATAGCAGAGGTCTAAGAAAGAGTATAAAGGGGCATGCACACGATGATACTTCTTTTGGAATTCTTGCCCAGCTTTAGCACCGTTTTGCCAAAGGGCTTCCTTTAGCAAAACCAGGATTTTCCCTCAAAACAGTCCTATACTAACTTTTCTTTCATCAATTTGTCTATTTACTTTTTTTTATGTGTAATTTCAGCAGCAAGAAGTTCTATCACCTGACTTTTTGTAGAAAAAGTATCTCCTAGTATTCATTCTACACCTGCCACTATTTGATGTCGTGTAGATATTTTACAAGATGCACAAGGGAATAGATTAATCACTTCTGCATAACATTCTCCAATCCACTCCTGATTTTAAAAACTGCTATTGGACATAAGTGCAGTTGGCTGGAAAACATACTGAAATATCTGCTTTATTTAAACAGTCTTCATATAGAAATGTTTCCTGCCTTTTGACAACCTCCATAATTTTTTATCTGTACTTAATTATCTGTTCATCCTACTGTCACTGTTATTCGTAGCTGAAAAAATTTGATAGTTTGATGGTCATGTTCATGAACATATCTACTAACATTGTCTGATAATGTTCTTGGCATGAGTGTGTAGGAAATACTTATATCCAAGAAAAAATGCTTTCCATTTGAATTTTAAACATTTTTATTATAAATTAATTATTTTTGTTAGACTTTAATATTTCATAAAGTGTTATCGTCATATCTAACTTATTCCTGAAATTTGTCAGACAAATCAAGACAAGTAGCTTGTATTTGTAATGTAATTTTAACCTAAGGAACCAACCACGGGGTCCTGGAATGACTCTTTTTTGAGAAGGATTAGTTATTTCCAAAATATCATCTCACTTAGAATTTTGTTTCACCTACAGCAGGGTGTATATTTAACCTGATTTTTGATACCATACATTCCACTTTATTATGACCTACTGAAATAATGTGTGGCTTCCTGTACCGTGAATGTCATGATACAGCTAGTTCCCAATTTTATAAATTGATGAGCTACAAAATGGAAATCTTACCTGTTGTGCATCTTCCCATTTCTCTTTGTTTTCTTCATCTAAGAGGTTACTAATGATTTGAAAGAAGTTCTGAAAGATCAATTAAATAAAGCACAAAGTAAAATGACTTTTAATGACATAAACAGTCATATCCTTAAGTTGACATCAAGACAATCTTCCTTTTCCCATTACAAAAGCAGTTCTGCACCCTCTTTTCTATCAGTGGAAGAGATGACATAAAATATTAGACTGTTGAAGGGGCACATAGATTTTATGGTTAATAGTTCATTTCTGGCCATATAATCCATTTCCATCATACTACTTTGAATAAAATAAGAACTATTTCAAACTTGCTAAACCTCTAAATGTGATGGTGTTCTATTTTCAAATTGCTCTCATTCCAGAAATGAAAGTACAAAGCATCCAACTGCACAGTGACTGAAATGAGAGCAGAAATAAATTCCAAACTTATTGTACTATCGATACTGTGGTTGTGCTTGAAAAGACATTAATTTGAAAATATGAGATACTGCAAGCATTTTAGGTGTATTACACCCATAGAATTAAAACACTGTAGAATAGAAAATCAAATAAAACTTGTGAAAATTATTTTTACATAAAGACTATTTAACATAAAAACATTTTTACAGGTTTAATCTAGTCCTACCACTAACTATTTGACAAGCGAGAAGATCCATCTTTGACTCATCATGAGGAAGTTAATTATGCTAACCATAAAATTTACAGGGATAAAAATTGCTTTGATTTGGCAGTTTTAATATAGAGGAGACTGACACTTTGTTGAACTTGGGCAAAATAATTCTGTACAACACAATTCTTTCACTGAAGTCAGTAGCAAAATATCTGTAAGATTCTGTAACAAAACTTCATGAAAAGAAAGGAAATGGCTGAGCAAGCTCCTGTGAAAATGACAAGTATGCATTGGAATGGGATGATGGGGATTAAAGACAGGACATAAAAGAAAATGTTCTCATGGTTTGATCCAATTTGCAGTTATACAGAAGGGAAATTTTCAGTCAAGCTGAAGATAAGAAGAAAATGTAGCTATGTATTTCTTATAGACCAAGAATACCTTTCATCTCTTTCAGGTATTTAGCAGCAAAATAAAGCATAATGAAAAGAATGATGTTTAGTATTTATTACAAAGGATTCATCAGTTTAACCTGGTCGGGAGATCGTAACTGTGTACATGTAACTTCAGCTAGGAAAAATGTACAGATTTATTGATCCCCCGGGTAAAATAAACTATACTGGACAAAGCAGTTTCATGGCACTATAATCACATCTACTCTAGGACATTATGATTCTCGAGAAGTGTTCTGCTACGCAGAGTCAGCCTTAGGGGTATTTTGCCTCATGAAAATACTTTTTAAAGCTTTTCTAGTATAATACCATGGAGATGCAGTGGACAGAACTTTTAGCTAACTTTAACTTGTTAGGTTGCCAGCAGTAGTCTAGCTGTAGCAGCATGGAGCTCATTGTAGGATAATTTATCACACCAAGGAGATGGTGCAAAGCTAGTTTTGCATTACATTGCAGCCACTGATTCCCCTGCAGAAATAGTCTAAGACTTAATTGCAAAAGTATCGATGTCCGTGTACTGAGATCTATCTGAAAGTTTACTAGATAGCCTGAAAATCACTCAAGAGGTATAGGTGACATAGTTTTGTAAATAATATTATGTGTTCATTAAATGTTATGTTTATTTTAGTTACATGAAATCATTAAAGTGACCAATAATTAATGGAAAGTGTATGTGAAAAAGTTTATAAATAGTCCCAGGCTCAAGCACAAACAAAAGATAAGCAAAAACTAATTTAGTATGTACTTTTTACTTGCCAATAAACCATAAATGGTGTGTGTATATGAACCTAGTGACAAGAATGTCTTGCTTCTTGAGACCCCTTTTTTCTCTATTTAAATCTCTGGTTGATGTCATATTTGTGGTAGCAGTGAAGGCTGAAATGTATGAAGATTTTTCAGTCAGTAATACCAGTGCTTTGTGAATTAAATTGAGAGACAATTAAATGGCTTTGCTGCTTCAGTAATGAGTAGATATGAGATGTACTCCAAAACTGACAGGGATATAGAGGTTAAAAAAGTCTTTCACATACTTGACTATTCTCTTGTTTATTGCATTAACGATGCAGAAACAACATTGCCCTTTAGTGAAATGATTGACAGGTATGAAGGTTAAATTTTAGAAGCACTATGGATGTGATCTGATGGTATTACTTCAGTGAACACTGGACCTCCTGGTAGAATCAAGATCCTTCCTTTCATGGCAGGGTTTGTGTATTACTAAGCTGGCCACTATAGAAAATGTTGTGACAGACAGAGCCAAATTTATTTTTGCTGGGGCTTTTCTGAGGATAATGACAGTTACAGTCAGGAATGGACAATTATGTTTTCCTAATTTAATTTCCTTCCTTTCAATCTTTTTCTTCTGTAATACAATGGATGCAGTTGTCTGTTCCAGTCCAAGTTCTTTGACCCTCTCTGCAGGAATAAAGCTGTCATAAATCCTTTTATACAGCTAGAGAATAATTCCTCCCTCAGAGGAATTAATGGATAGCCTTAAGTCACCTCCAGTTTTGGACTTCAGCATAGGGAGTGTGTGTGTGGGAGGGGGAAGGTGGGGAGAAAAAAGCATTGGGCAATCCTGTTAATCCCTGACTGACAGCAATGGTCCCTGTGGCTAATATAAATGGGATTATACTGCTGTAATTTCTTTGGGGAGAAACCTTGTTTCCTGTTGGTCACTGGATCAGAGGATTGTATAACTCACTTTGCCATCCTGTCTTGAAAGGGAGTTACTTTCCCGCCATCCTGTCCTTAGTAGGTAGTTCAAGCACTCTTAGACTGCTTCTGGAAAGTTTCCCCAAATGTTGCTTAAATTATGTTTACTTCAAATTTTAATTATCTTCCAGGTAGCATCCTTCTTGCACAAGTAATACCACAGTGGCCATTTTATAGCCTCAGCGTACCTACACAGTGTATTTTAAAGTAATTCCCATCCCAAGTGAAAGACCTTCCTCATAGAATAATTGCATGACTCTTGTCTTCTGCTGTTCCTGGTACTGTACTGCTGTAGTTTCAAGTCACTGATGCAGGATGCCTTTCACGTTGTTTAACTGCCTCATTATTTTTCCTTATGTATATGCAATGTATATGTAAATATTGTTGCTAAAAAGGTGAAAGTATACAAAACCAGTTGTATAATAAATAACTTTGGGAGCAGACACGCATACTTTGGAAGCTTAGCTCTTGGTATCTGTCTGCCTAAACAAGGGCATTTTCTATGCAGCATATGAGGTGGTAGCATCTTTGGTTTGAGACGTTCGCTTAAAATTTTAAAATTTTAAAATTTGATCTCACTTTTCTGTTCATTCTTTTTGTTATGGATTCTCTGAATCACATCTTTTGCACTATTAATTAATATTAATATTAATATAAACCAGAGATTGTAGACAGTAGAGGAACTATGCAGATGGATGGAATGTACAGGAAATAAATATACTCAGACCCATGTTTTTCCTTTCTCAGTTTTACTGCAGGGGAAGTGTTTGCTTTGTATGGACCTTTAAAAATACTGTTAACCATAATTCACAGCCTACTTCTCTGGCATCATGCAAAATGATAAATTATGACTTTCAGGGTTTTTAAACCTCAATCATGCTTTTCTGGGAATGTCTTTAAACCAAAAAAACAACACGTAAGAAATTCTACCTTTATCTTGTGAAAGAAAGAGAATGGAATTCTATCACACAGAGTTTCCTCATAAATAGAATCTTGATATATTTGTGCAAACTAATTTCACTTTAACTTTTTTTTTTTTCACTTTGATGATGGACTAGAAAGTACGAAAATACGTGACAGTGAAAATAAAAATTTGATACAATTCTCCAGAGTATGGTCTCATATGAAATGTTAACATATGGGAAAATCCTTCTTTCTCAGAAATTCACAATAAAATTTTAACTGATATTGCTGAGCCAGGATTTCAACTTATATCATCAGAAGTTGGTAACAGAAGCAATACATCTCCTGTGGAAAACATATTCTTCATTCTGATTTCACATACTGTTTTGAAAATTCTGAATTTGTTTTTGGATTTTACCTTAGCTTGCAATTTGTTACTCTTTTATTTTTGTGATCCAGTGTCTTTTCTTTTTTTTTTTTTTTTTTTCCAGTGGGATTAAAGACCTCTTTGTATTTAAGCATCTAAATCCTAAAATACAATTATTTATTTTTATTTCTTTTAAGTCCTTCCTTATTTCTTTCATAATAGGGGTTACCAATTCTTGCCTTTTCTCTTTTCTTCACTTCAAAGTAATTAATCAAAAATTATTCAAACAGTACTAATAATTTTACCAAATTCTGCCAGAATACTATTATGTATTTTGGGAACAGCTCTACATTGCTGAAGGAAACAGAACCTTTGGCACTGTCATAATAAGAAAAGAATCAAATTTTCTCTCAGGTATGTAAAACGCAAATAACCTGACCTGCTACACCTATGAACAAAACCATGTGTGCCAAGCAGTTTCTCAAGGCTGATTCTACCACAGATCTTTGTAGTGCCTGTGAATCATGAGTAAGTCATATTGGCCTGTCAGACTGTTGAATGCACAAAAGATTTTCAATAAATAACAATCTGTTTAATAGTACAACTTACTGAAAGGAGGAAAAGGTATTGACTTTTCTACAATTAAAAAAATAATAAAATTGTCCAGCCAAAATACTTTTTGAAAATAACTGTTCAAAAAATATTTCTTTCAGCTGGCTACAGGCCAACACAAGGAACACTGGGTTTGTATGGGTTTATATTTATATTGGTTTTAATTTTTCTTTGTGCATGGAAAAGCAATAAAACCAGAAATATAATAGCAAGATCTTGAAAGCTTAACTCTAGAAAAATTGTCTTTTCCAAGCTACCTCCACGTATCTGCAAGCATATATTCCAAAGTGCATTTATAATCTATGCTTACCTTTACACAAACAAGTATGTACACAGAACCTGCATTAATAGCTTCATTATTAATTTATGAATGATTATGAAACTCTTTCATAAATAATATATACATCTACCTTCTTAGTATGCTTTTTCAGTACATCTACTGTTTTTGAAAAGTGTCTAGAATTCTCAGATATACATTAAACCAATACCCTGATCTGGAAGTCCTCTGAAATATTTATTTTAATGAACATTACAGAATTAGTTGTTCAGCCCATTATGTAGAAATAATTATAGTGGGTTTATCTCTGATAGTACTTTAATTGGCACAAGAATTTAATATGTGAAAAAGAAAATTCATATCAAATGTACTATCCATCACTCCTGTGGACTTTTAATGAGCTTTATTTGTTTGAACTGAAGAAGTAGTGCCAGCATTACATAACTGAACACTGTGGATAGATTTTTGAACTGAAATGAACTAGAACAAACAACATTAGTGAATTGCTTAGTGAAAAAACTAACACATCCCTATCAATCAAACCAAACCATGAAAGAGAAAGATAATCTAAATTTTACAGAGAAAGAAATTTACATTTTTCACTTACTGTACTGTTTTGGATATTTGTCTCATTAAACACAGCTGAATCTTTTCCTGTTTTACACTTACATCTTCTTTTATGTGAGCAATGTTTATGTCTATCATTCAGACGATTTAGTTTCCTCAGTGGGTAAAAGGGGTGACATGCAGTATACTGACATAAACTCCATCAATTGAAAAATTACCCTTACAATGTTTCTCTTACCTGCACCCCATCAGATGCAGGGATATAACTTGCTCTTTTGAATGTGTCTGTAACATTTCTGAGAATTTCCACAGAAATAAGAAGGTCCCCTGCATAAAAGTTTTTCCTCTGAGTTAAATCCAATAGTGTCTTGGTTACTTGGGACATGCCATCACCAGCCAACATCCTCTGTCCCTTGGCGAGGTGCTCTTTAATCTATATTAGAACAACAAAATGAGTATCAGAACCTACTTTACTGAGAAAAAGGTATGATAAATTCTAAACATAGACAAAAAATACTAAGTATTAAAGCTATTATAATACTAAGTAATAAAACCACTATAATAAACTTTATCCTGTTAAAAGAGAAGACAAAATAGTAGACTATGATGACAGAATTATGATGTTTTTTAGAGAATCATGGATTTTATACCGAAAGATTCTGAAGTTGTCATTTTTCAATCATTTGCTTCTCTTTGGACACCACCAACTTCTTGACATCCATGTTCTCAGAGGAACTCCATGGGCCTGTCTGTGCCTTTTATGTACTGCCAGGATGTAGCAAGGTACTGGGTTCCTTAGAGGAACAGCTGTACAGCCACGGTTGCCACTCATTTAACAACTAAGAGTGCTGAAAGGAGTAAATGCTAAGCCAGTCCTTGTTATAATCTAGTTTACTATAGAGAAGTATAACCCTTAATGTCTGCCAGACCACCTTGGCTAGTCAATAAAGAACGATGGTTTAGGAAGAAGCTGAATATGGTGCTCTCTTCCATAGTACTAACAACACGAAGGTGCTCAACTGGAAACATCCTGATTGTTTTTCAAGAAATGAAAATTAAATTATGAATTGCTCCTATGCATCAGCCAAGAAAGCATACTGCAGTGGTAGCTCTCCCAGTGGATGTGTACAGGACCAGTGATAAGGGTAATCCAAAGTACATATGTTGATAGAATCCTCGATAAGAATCTGATCTTGTAGATCTGATTAATTCTTAAACCTAACTCAGCATCCCAGGAAGATGCATAGTGTATCACAAAGCTGTCTAAGGCCAGCCAAGGCTGAAAAAGAGTTCATGGTTCAAAGAATCTATTTTTAAATATGTGTATGAATCTATGTATACAAACACAAGTTCTTCCAGATTGAAGTTAAATTAAAGAAAAGATAAATGACCTGAGCTTGACCTCAGTCTAAGCAGGAGTGCTGAAGAGAAAATTCTGTGCAACTAGCAACCAAAGTGCTGACACCATCTCTGTAAATGTATTTTCATTTGCTTTTTAACTTGGCCTTATTACTGACATATAGAGGAAAGGATGACTACTGTAACATAATTCAGTGGTGAAGTGGAAGGAAGAGTATAAAGATACCTTTTGTCACTTCCAGACCTCTCAGCTACTTTATGTGGATATGTGAGGCTTCATTAAAAAAAACCCAACAAACCCAAATAAAAGGACAGAATATGTAGTAAAAATAGTACAGTGATTAAAAGGTTTAAAATAACTTTCATGAAAGCAATTTAAGAAACACAATCATTCTCTGATATACAAGCTCTAAATACTTTTTCCTATTCATCCTGTTGGATGTTGGATCATACTTTGATTACATACTCAACTGTCTTGAAATAGACTAGATATATGTAACACAGCTGGAGCTGGGTAAAGTGGCTGCTTCCAAGTTGCTGGACCTAAGTCATCTTTGTAGTAGCTGAGGATTGTTATGGACCACAACAGGCTTGCCCAAACCCTGCAAATAAGTACTTAAGATTTGGGACAACACCTGCCTGCTGCAGCATGGACAGGGAATGAATCTACTCTATACCGTGAGTACAGGGGTACAAGCATAGTTGGACAATCAAGTATTTTCCACAAAGATTTCAGGATGAACTGAGGCAGTTAATTTTTGTTTGTTTGTTTGTTTGTAACAAATATTTCAGCAGACCTACCTCCCTCAGTCTTCAGAATACTGTAATAAGTAATTAGGCAAGAAGCATGCTTGCAGAAATCCTTTTGTACGGTTTTAGAAATTTTAGAAGGAGGCTCTGAAAGTAATCTTGTAGCAGACTAATAACGGAGAAAAAGGTGTGAGAAAGGAATAAAATTCATTTGAGTAAATTTAGGGATCTGGTATTGTGTAGGCAACATTATGAACTACTTTATTGGGAACAAGAGAGAGTAAACAAGAACCTAATTTGTGATTTTTTCCTCTGAAATGTTGCCATTTGCCTCATCTGCTCACACACTGTGTCTGCGTAGCAAATTAAAAGTGCTTTGGCAGAACTTTTCCTAGAACCTGTCCAGCTGTTTATTGATCCCAGAGCATATTTCCAGATTTTGAGGATTAACAACGCTCAGTGTGTCTTCAGTCAAGCCCAAAAGGCATACAACATAAAAGACAGTCCATAAAGTTACCTCCCAAATCTAACACATGCCTTGGGATGTACTGTGGGAAAGGCATCACACGACTTCAAAGCAGAGCTTAAAAGTGAACAAAGAGGTTCTTTTAATTCCTGTAACAACAGTATCATAAAGACTCTACTGCACTCCTATGCTTGTATAAAACACTGGTAGGAAAGCTGTCAACTATTTGGCACGTTGTTTTATACAGCATTATTTTGCTTCCTTTTGTTCCATCTGTATGTTCACCCCCCATTTGTTTTTCCATGCTTCTGCTAGACTTTAAACTCACGTTTTAAATATGGCAGGGGCCAATTTGTTGTTTGTTTTGGACAATGCAGAGCACACAGAAGTGTTGGTCTCAGCTGCTTTTGGAATGCAAATAATGAATTAAATTGATCCTAATTTTGAGAGTTTTTTAGGCTTTTGAGTAAGTAAAGCTCTGTTTTCATTGAAAAATTTTATACATCTCTAGCAGCAGAAGTGGGAGCTGTAGCACTATTTAGTGCTTTCAGCAAAACATCTTGATTGTTTTTGGACGCAATGATAAAAAAGATCTAGCAAGAGCCCACAATGTCACAGAACTAAATTATTACGCATACTTCAGAAGTTGCCAGGGTTGTGGTGCAGGTGGTTTAAAGTGTCTCATAATTATTGGCTCTTAAAATTACAACTCAATTTGGAACTGTTTTTTAAAAATGGCATGGCCAGAAAGCTCAGCTTTCCAGCACAAGTACCCTTCCTCCCTTGGGCCACACCACTCAAACAGAGCTTCGTAAGTGCCTTTTCTTTACTGTCTCCACTTCTCTGATCCTTAGCTATCCCTCCAGTCCCACAATGCCTTGAGTTAGACTAGCAGCATATATTAGAACTAGCGTAACAAACCAGAAAATTACAATGTATTTAGGTTAGGAAACTGGGGGAAAATTAGAGTTAATTAGAAGAAAGTTTTGACTACAGACTGAGAAGCAACGTGCAGGACAGGGTAAGAATCAGCAGCCTTTTTATTATCAATTTATTAACTAAAATATTTTATTGTTGTAAGATGGCCTACAGCTCCTAAGTACAACTTTAAAATCACAGGCCATTCACTCAGTTGATGTAAACTGGTGCAAGACTATTAAAACCAGTGAAGATGTCCAGATTAGTGTGTGTTGAAGGTAGTGAATTACTTGCACAGCTACCATAAGAATCTTTCCGTGTGAAAATAAAGAATATTCTTATCAATAGTTACTATAGTATCTTTCGCACCATGACACTTATTTTCTACGTTATGGTAACAGTAATATTATGCATTGTCCAAGAAAGCAGTTTTGGTCACCACTGTAGGTCCTTGTAGCTCTCTGTGAAGGTCATTTTTTAGTGGTCTTATAGTCAGGTTCATTAAAGATAAAATCTATGAGCCGAGAGATAGTGAAATGAAGCAGCTGTTAACGGGATACTTCAGTTGTCAGCCCAGCCTCTCTCCACCTGTACTATATGGATGCATACTTGAAAAATTACTAAAATGTTTAACTGGACTTTGACTCAGGGTCCAACTGCCTTTGTCCCTCGATAGATCAGGAAGTTTAATAAAAATGTCTTTTTACAAAGTCATAGCTCCTAGGCTTCCGGCACTGGAGTACAAATTCATTACTGCATAAGATTTACTACAACTTTAACAGCTAGACATGGTTTAAAAGGACAGAAAACAATGGACCCCAAGAAACCTATAAAACATTGAAAAGAACAATTAATTTAAAGAGTAACTACATCATCATCCTTTTTTCATTGTTTTTAAAAATTTTGTTGGAATCATGGCTAGGTATTACTAATGATAACATTAACACATCTTATGGTAGTGGGGACTATAAGAGCCTGAACTAAGAAACCTTCTATAGAAATGAGAAAAGACAGTTTGAAATAAAAATATATCCTGAAAATGCTCATAATCTTCAAACCACTTTATTTTGCACCTCCACAACCCAGGACTAATATTTTCAAAATATTTTTCATAATGATCTTAAGATGCAGAACAGAAAGAAATATTCACATCACCTGCAATTGCCACTTGAATTACAGAACTGCATTAGAAACCTAAAAACTCTTGAGTGTTGGTTCCTCTGGAGAAGAACTCAGGATACCTGAAATCTTATCTTCAATGCCCTGAATCACATTAAGACCTCTGTGGCTTCTAATATTGAGGCTGGAATTGATAGCACCTCCTCAAGAAATATTAATTAATGATTTTGCATTAAACTTACTTTTATAGTTACCATCATTGAGGTGCATGAAGGTTGGAAACAAAATGCTGAAGTGTATGTGCTTAAAGTTAGACACATAAATTGAAAAGGAAGAAAATATATTTTGGGCAGCTGAAGTGTTCCCATAGGTATAATCCTGCACTGAACTAAAATCATGTAGCATCCTTATATTTAAACTGCATCATGACATCACTGTGAGAAAGCTCTTCCTTTCGGATTAGAGAAAAACTTCAACAGGGTGGGTTTTTTTTCTGGTTATCAGCAGTCTTTTAACAATTTTAGCCAGAATCTAGGAGCTTCATTTACTTTCCCTTAATATAATTAATTATTTACAAATTATTATTATTTTTTTTTATTTTCAGGCTGTTCCAGTGTTCAAAAATATTGTTTCATCCATCTTCTAAAAGAAACATGGTAAGGTCTAAAGATACAGCAAAGATACAGCTATGCATCTTCAGGTCTGCATCTGAACATTCATAACCTAATGTCATACAAGATGTTTTTCTTTTCTATACATTCAAGATTTTATGAAGGAGATTGCAAGAGCAATACAAAATGTTTTTCCACTTTGTCATCAGTGAAATTAGTTAGTAGTCTCAATCTAAATCATGATAACATGCTAATAAATAAACATTTTCTTCAGAAAGGAAGGAAATAATGTATTCCCTTTGTTTATGATATAAAATGGGAGAAGTAATTGGTATACACTGTGTCAAGGAAGATTAAGGGTATATATTAAAGGAAGCTTTTCAACTGTAAAGGAAATGATGTACCATAGTTTACCTGAAATACTATGCAGTCTTCCAGATTGGAGACCTTAATAACAGTCAAGAAAAACAAACTACTGGAATAACTGAAGTATAGCTGATTCTAATGGGATAGAAGTTTGGGCTGGATGATCTCATGAATTTCCTTTCAGTTCTGTAATTCTGTAATTCTGTAACAGGTCCCTGCAAATGTTCTGAAACCCAGACTAAACCTTCCTATAATTTACCCCAACCAGACGGGTCAAAGTTTAAGAAGTGCCCTGAAACCTTCCTGCATTTATCCACTGTCACAGTGTGCAATCTGATGCATCAAGTTTCTGCAGATAATATGCCTCAATCTGCCTCAGTGCACTCAGCTGAAATCACTGCAACCCTGGGCCTTAAGGAACTCACTCTAAATTTATATTGATGAAAAGACAAATGATAATTGTTTCACTATACAGTCATGCCACTGTCATATAAATTTTCTTAGGCAAAATACTCCTCAAAACAGTGTTTGTTTTTAGAGAGGATGAGTGAGCTTAATCACACAGAATCCTGTGCTTGTCTAGACATTCATCTCAGGCAAACTGAATCTCTGCACAGAGACCAGAGATATTGTATATGCACTTCTGTATATGATGATGAGTACTGGAGAATCTTAGAAAAAAAATCTTCTAGTATCTGTGGAAGTATAACATGTCTTTAGAAGAATATTTTGAACAGCTCAGAGGGATGCTTGGTTCTTCCTCTACCCTCTTTTTCTACCTTCTTTCACAGGAAGACTATAATTTTGCTCAAGAGATTTTTTTTTTTTTTTCCACTGTTACCCATTTCTATAATTCTTTCTTTTTTTGGTATCATTCATAATTTTTAATTTTTTTTAATCATCATCATCATCAGTATTGTTACTTGTTCTAGTCCTTGAGATATAACCACCAAATAGGTGACAAAGAAAGTCATTATAAAGTTTCAGTATTTTGATTTCTGTATGGATTCAATGAAACATCTTATTAGATAATTTGAATATATAAGATATATACTTCAGTAGAGTAACAAATTGCTCTAGTAATGAATAATCATTGAACAGATCACTTCTTTTGGGGTTGTTAGGTTTTTTCCTTCTTATACTGTTTGTTGACCAGGATTTCTATTATTTTTTAAGTACTGACATTAAATGCTCCAGTTCTCTGTGATTAAATCCTGCTCACATTGGCATGCTGTGTGAGATCTTACTGTTGTTATTGTTGTTTTCTTTTGTAACCTGAGGGCATGTCTTCAAGATTTGCATTATCTATGTATAATGCAATATGACAAGAGCAAGAGTTGAGAGGAAAAAAGAGGATGACATTCTGAGAGGGCTGTTTTCATTCTATGACAGACACAACATTGCTTGAGGTGAAGTCTCCTGGCTCTCCATACTGACTGAATGGCTGAGGCTCAGGGTCACAAAGGGACATACTACAAAGGAGTCTTCTTTTTTTTTTTTATAGTCCATGGTGACCCTAGTAAGTATATGAGCATAAAACTCAATTTATATATTTATTTGATTTTAACAAATTTCTGTATTTTTTTGGCTTCATGTTTCTCTACAGTCATCCCAATGACATTCACTTCCATTGTCAGGAGAAAACAGAATGGTTTCTTCAAGGAAATTGGCATCATTGGAGAGCCCTAATTTCTGCATGGGAGTATTGCATTAAATAATAGGCAAGAGAAAAATCCTTTGTGCCTCACATCCTTATAAAATCTGTGTTGAAGGTTCCCGCAGTTCTGGGAGACTTTAAGAGAAAACTAGATGAATTCTTTCTTTCTTGAGTGCCTAAATGGTATTCATCTTTTATTTTCTGGCCACACCCTAGTGGACTTCACCTGTTGGCTGCAGTGCTGGTTGTTTTGGAACATCAATGTGATCAAGGAACGTTCAGCTGATCATTGCTGCAGCAGACAGAGCAGCAGCAGCAAACACAGGAGCACATATCATTTAACACACAGATTACTCTTTGGTAAACCAGACATGGAAAGATGATTATGGATGCTGAGATGATAGTGGTGACTTTTCTTTGAGTTTAACAAGTGGGATTGGCTATTAAAAAACAGATATTCAAAAGCAGAAAGGAAGAAAAGCAACATACTGTCTACAATTAGCCTGTATCCAGGGCTGAACTCTAGAAGTTGCTCTATCACCCAATGTCCCCACCCCAGCCAAGAAGGAGGATCAGGAAAAGGAGACACGCAGGTTGAAATGAAAACAGACTTAATGAACGAAACTAATACCAATGCCAGCATAAAGTAAACAAAGTTATACTCAGACCAGCAAATGTACAGTGGTCACAATAAACAGGACTGTAGCCCACAAGAAGAGTAGCAAGGTCAGGAGGAGACCAAACAGGACAAAAATACACCACACACAGTGAACTTCCCCCTTTATAATGACCACGACATTTGTGACCTAGGATACACCTGTATCCAACTTGGGTCAGCTACCCTGGCTGACTCCAAACTGCTAATGGCCTAGAGACTAGGGCAGGTCTATGACACTTATGCAGTTGAAATAAGTAGTGATGTGCCTATGCAGAATGGCAGGTAAATGTCTTCTTCCACTGTATAGCATCTCTAAGACTGAGTTGCATATATATGTTGGCAAGATCAAGCACTATAATTACATGAATGGAGAAGTTACCACGGTATCTTTTAGACACATTTCACTCTCATGATCCGAAGCTGTTCATTTCTGGATATGAAAAAAGCAGCCATTCACTTGGGATGAAGCAGCTGGTTTCTAGCCTGCGTATTTCATATGAGTGGCTGAAATACTGGGTCACTTCCTTGCTTTGGCAAAGTCCATATTTAGTTACACGGAGTGAAGCAGAACTGTTAGGAGACTAAGAAAGCCATTCTAACTTTATAACATAGTGTTAAAAGTACTCAATCCCCCAACATTTCAATCCATGCAATGCATTTGACAGGGCAGAGCAGGCAGAGCTTTCTCACAACCAAATGAGTGTCCTCACCATGAAGCCAACAGTGATACTGAATTAATTAGGGTTTTTTTCTGAAGATTTAATCTCTTTCCATGCAGAATGGGAAAATATTAGTGAGGTAAGGGAAAACTATTGCCTGCCACAATCTCTTGATCAGCTGCTTTCTGATGAGAGAAAACAGTCTGCTATCTTCCTGTCAAGATACGGAGGTGACAAAACAGAGCTGACTCCTGCAGATTCTAGGCTTACAAGGGAGGCAAGGCAAGGAGAGCAGATCATTTACTGATGTAACTACCCTGCCTATCAAAAGCTGTGAGGGTGAAGATGAAGAGATGGTGTATAGCAACTTAAGGAATAGACCAGTGCAGAACACAAAGCTTGTTATTGAGGTCTGTACATTCAAATCTACAAAACCAAGCCTGGCTGCTTTTCTCTGCAGCTATATAAAAAGAAATGAAGCACTAAGCTAGCAAAAAAATAAAGAGCAGAATGTTTTTTAGAAGGAAGCCTTTCATTCCCCAGAGTACAGCAGTCATTTCAGTGAGGACTACACGGACAAGCTGATATGCTGCCCTTGTAATATAATATGGAAAACCAAAATCATCTCTAATGAGCTGCAGCTGAGCAAATCATTATTCACCTCAGAGTTCTTTTTATCAAATTATATTTTAGCCAAGCTCTTGCAAAATTGTGAATAACGCTGCTGCGGAGAAAGGGGAAACAAAATTATAGTATGAACTAGAAGCCACACAAGTGCATTTTTATGGCTGTATTATCAGTTTGATATGCAAAGATTCACCTGCGTAAGTTCCCATACTCCTTTCATAAGTGCTAATATCTTGACACTAGTGTGATATTTCATATGCAGATTTTTCCTTCCTAACTCTCAAGAGTTAAGAGGATTTTCTGTTTTCCAACTTCCTCTTTCTGATAGAAAAGCATCCCAGTTTGCCCAAATACATGTTTGATTTAGGTGTTATATCACTCCAATTGGATGAAATTAGTACTTCATTTTTATTGAAGCAACTGAATGTAGAATTTCATCATCTGGGTTTGAAAACTGTGCTGCATATGTTTAGAAAATTGGCTGCATTAGTGAAGATTTTCTGATAATACTGGAGATGACCTTCAGAAACAACGTGTCTTAATGACAGACTTTAGTCTTCCTCATTACTTATGAGCATAGTAAAAATCTCTTCAAAACTGGTCTGTCCAAAAGCCATTTAGAGGAAGGCTCAACTCAGGCAAAAGGGTTATTCTAGTGTATGGTAAGTGATATATTACCAATATTTTTAAAGCAGGTCTTTCATGATTTTTTTTCCTGATTCAGCAAATCCTATCACTTATAATACATGCATAGCAGAGTAGAAAATCAATATACCCCTATATATTTGAGTATTTTCTCCTTTTACACAACATTGGTTTCTAATACCTGTGTCAAAATCTTATTCATTAATAGTTTGGTTTATTTTTTTCTGATTTAGGTGGCTATCAGCCATGGAATAGATGAATAATAGATGAAGAAATCTTTAGCTATGCCTCTCAGAAGGAGTGTTCATATAAAGGATGATGTAGGATATTCCTAATGCTGGAGTCTTGCTTCTTAGTCTTCTTGCTTGTAGCGTACCAAATTTGACAGGCTTCAAGAGAGTATGAAAATGAAATTAACTCTTATTTGAGACACTTCAGTGACTCTTTTTTTCTCGGATACCATCTGAGGTAGGCCCGTGGGCTCCTAATCACTGATCCTGTTCTTGGCCCTGCAGTCATTCACATCCAACCACAGTACAAATACTTGAATGTCTTATTCTCAGGAAAGATTTTACTCTGTTTATCCAAATGAACAACCAAAGAAAAAAATAAAGAATCAAAAAAGAGCATGAAATTTCTCAGAAGATCTAACCCACTTAAGGTATGCTGAGTTAAAACACGCTAGTTCAAGAAGAGGTCACGCATGAAGTCATGCTAATTAATCATGACAGTCTCTTTCTATTTAGAAAGCAATGAAGACCAAACCAGAAATTACATACTAAATAATTGTTGCAGAAAGAACAATTAATAGCTTACTAATATGTACTTGAAAGCCTAGAAATGAAATAAATGCAAAAGACTAAATTTAAAGTGTGTGTCTCAACGTATCAATTACACAGCCCAGTTGGCTAGCTTGTGGCAGCCAAAATACATACATGCAGTATGCCTTTTGATATGAATTTCTTTATGCCACAAGATTCAGTTTACAGTCTCTCATAATGGTGCAAACCCAAATTTGACTAGTTTCAGTCAATGGTGTTGTATAATATCCGATCTACTTATAAAATTTCAGGTATGTAGAATACTATAGTATATTTTGGAGATACCTTTCTTTTATGAAAACATATCTCAGAAAATACTAGTCCAAATTAAGCAAGTACTAGCTCAAGTAAACAATTTTACATAATATCATTAGGCAGACCATTATCTGCTTCCAGGTCAAAAGAAGATAATAAGCAATGAGGAGGATACCTCATAATATTATACAGTCTAAGTTTGTGTCATTAGATCATTATCTAATCTGCCTTTCTATATATAACAGTCCATTAAGCTACCCACAGATACTCTTAAAAGAGATTAAAAATTGCTAGTTAGACCAAAGGAGTTCAGCTTTCAGAAAATGAGAATTTGCCAAAGGTAGAAAGAGAAGATAGACTTTAACAAGATCCATAACTTCTGCTATAGCAGCAATTGATTTGGTAAAACAGTCCAAAACTGCAAACCATATCTACCACACAGTGGGGGAAAAAACCTGCAAATTCTAAGAATACAACCTAAAATTAGAGAAAGTAGGGACAGTCATCCCTATTAACTACAATCTGGTGATCAGTATGTGACCAAGAACTATGTAGAAGGAATAGAAGAAAGGATATACCCTGCCACTAGATCTTATTCAACCTTATGACTTCACTTCATCTCCATTCACAGTAAAACAGGCACTTGGAAGAATTTCTCTGATGTAATTTCCTCTTTCTCAAGAACATATTTAAAAAAAATTGTTCATCTTTGAGCAAAATATTCCTTCATAGCTGCAAGGATGATTGGTAACAGTACCCAAACACCATGCTTGACTAAAAGCATTTTCTTAATGCAAAGCTGCAGGTACTGCAAACACACTAGGGCAATTCAAGAAATCCAGAACAAAAAGTGACATATAATCTGTGATGTTTCTTTTTCTGTTCATCAAGTTAATGCTTGATGCTCTACATCATGATTCCAGAAGTCAAGGCGTACATACTTATCACTTTGCATTTTCCACTTATAGTGCTTCAGTAAGAATAATCCTAATTAGCTTCTTTAAGTATTATTTTTTTTGGAGCTAACTAAATAATTTCCATGGGGTTCAATTCATGTATTTTGCCATTTTTGTCCCTTAATTTGTTCAGTGAATAATTTTTCATATTAGTCAACCTGCTGTTTAAGATGGTCAAACAGTATTTGTTGAATTTATTTGTACCACATGTTGGATAAATTATTCATGACTCATTGGTTCCATTATTCAAAGAGATCTAATTATCATCCCTAGTTTTAAGAGGGACCTGTACTTTATAGTGCACAAGGTAAAATAAACTAACAAAAGTGCAAGCTGTACGTTTGTGGAATAGCTGAAGTGCATCATCCTCTTAACTGCTTTAACTCAAGCTCCTACACATAAATTGTGTAGGCCACTGTGCCCTCACAAGATGCAAGCTGGCTGTCAATCTCCACTCTACAAGCCAAACCATTCCCCTTCACTGCTTCATCATGTTGCCGTGTATAGTCTCTTCAGAGGCCCTGTAGTTGTTATACTTTTACCATGCCGAAGATATTCTGTGCTGTCATATGGAGAGGTATGAATATTAAGAAGGAACAGTGTCTAGGCACTAATTTAGAAGACTGGAGGTCTCACTCTGTTCCCCATGAACAAAAAAATGGAGATGTAGTATAGCCTGAACTCCAGTGTATATTGAGGAGATATATTAACTGATGATTGTGAATTACTCTGAAATTGTTGCAATAGAATATTAAGTACAATATTGATATATGTATCAAAAAGTAGTCCACAAATCTAGACAACTCCATTTAACCCATGGAAAACCTGGTTGCTTATGAGGTGCCAGTGCTCTGCATGTGAAATGCCAGTACATGCCTGTCCTGAATAGAGGCAATAATCCTGCCTGGAACATTCTGTAAGCATCTGAAAAAAGAAATAAATTATTCCTGGGGTGCTGGGGGTTAAGAGCAAAGTATATTATCTTCAGCACTGCAAGTGTATTTTTAACTCTATTGACTCCTCACTTTTTGTAAGCAGACTTCCAAATGGATTTTGAGATTAAAAGATTTTCCAGCAGGACTAGGGAAGAGATTGACCCCCTGTATTTGGCACTGGTGAGGCCTCAGCTCCTCAGCTCATATACTGTGTTCAGTTTCGGGGGCCTCACTATGAGAATGACATTATGGTGCTGGAGCATGTCCAAAGAAGGGCAATAAACCTGGTGAAAGGTCTACAGAACAAGTCTTATGAGGAACAGCTGAGGGAAGCAGGGTTGTTTAGCCCAGAAAAAGGAGTATCAGGGGAGACCTTATTGCTCTCTACAACTACCTGAAAGAAGATTGTAGTGAGGAGGGTGGGTCAATCTGCTTTCCCATGTAGCAGGCAATAGGACAAAAGGAAATGGCCTCAATTTATGCCAGGGGATAGAATTGAATATCAGGAAAAAATTCTTCACAGAAAGTGTTGTGAAGCAGTGGAACAGGCTGCCCCGGAAGTGGTTGAGTCACCATCCCTGGAAGTATTTAAAAGACATATAGACATGGCACTGAGAGACCTGGTTTAATGGTGACCTGGCAGTTATGGGTTAATGATTGGACTTGATGATCTTACAGTCTCTTACAACCAGAACAATTCTATGATTCTATCATTCTATGATAGTGCCATTTTATATAGCTACCATATTGTTCTCTGTATCAGTCTTGAGTCAAGCTGATAAACACACAGCACCAGCTGGGTTTCTACTACTTTAATATTGCTTATTAAGGATTGAAATTTGTCCCATGTTGCTTCCAGGAAAGTAATAGAGAAAACTGCAAAAACACAGCAGGCTTTGTGCAGGAGGCAGTGAACCTACTGCAGCTACATAGAGTAAGGAAATGGTCTTACTGGGAGAGGGGTTAATAAAAAGCATCTGTCATTCATCTAGTGGCCTAACCCTTGACAAGGGATCAATCACCTGTGGTTATGCAGTAAAATTCTACACTTTATATAGCATAGAATTCTGGCTTGATGAGGACATCTGATGAAAACCTTTGTTAACATTTGTTGGAATAGGTTGTTTTTAGGAAGAAAGTAAAAAACATACTGATACTAGAGTGGAAGTATATGAATTAACTTCAGGATTTCTGCCTTGTGTGAATTTCCAATTTTGTGTAGTCATGGGAGTCACTGAATAACAGAAACAAGGAATGGTTAAGTTGGAAGGGGCCTCTAGAGGTCATTTGGTCCAACCCACTAGCTCAAAGAGCATCACCAGAACAGGTTACCCAGGAGCATGTGCAGAAGGCTTTTGAACATCTTCAGAGATGGAGACTCCACACCCTTCCTGTGAAATCTGTGCTGGTGCTCAGTCACTTGTCACTGTGAAAAAGTGTTTCCTGATGTTCAGATGATACTTCTATGGTTCAGTTTGTACCCATTGCCTCTGATCCTGTCATTGTACATCACTCAAAAGAGCCTAGCTCTGTCCTCTTTGCACCCTCTCTTCATGCCTTAAAACCCCCGAGCCTTCTTGTTTCTAGACTTAACAGTCCCAGATCTCTCAGCTTTCCCTCATAAGAGAGATGATTCAGTCACTTAAATCATCCCAGAGGTCCTTTGCTGGACTGCTTCAGTAACACCCTATCTCTGCTGTACTAAGGAACCCAGAATTGGACACAGTACTCCAGGTGTGGCCTCACTGATGGACACATGCAGCCCTAAACTTCTCTACTCAGAGTCCGAGCTTCCCAAATATATGAAGTTTTTACTATATAAATAGTAAATACAGGTAAATAAAATAGCCATGGGAATACTGTTTAGCCCTGAGGCCAATGAGCACAGACAGCTTGTATCCCTCAAGCTAAACTCTCTTTTCCTCCTCTGTCTCAGAAAATGATGGTTTTGTTGCCTGCTGGGAATGGTCTCTCTGTTATGCTATCCTCTGAAGGATGCTAGGCATTGTTTGCTCACTGGTACTGTGATAAATCATGTCAGGGAGTACAATAACAGGAAAAAAACTAAACAGTGTAGATGATTGACAGTGTTTAAGTTTGGGCAATCACCCTGTTTAGTTTGTTTATTACTGTAATTCTAAGGTGCCAGTCCAGAATCTGTGTAGTGAGGTTAGGACAGTCTGTAGCCAAAGCAGTATTCTCTGGCTCCCAGCATATGAAATGCTTTTCTTTAGAGAGTATTTGCTTGGGCACAGCATCTGTATGACTTGGATCATATGTGGATTCTTTGGAGGGCAAAGAGGCAGGGACTTGTCTGTATTTCTCCAGTCTAGCATGCTTTTATGTATTAAGTATCATATGTGTATTATGTGTATCAACAGCTTTAAATCAGATACAGAAATATAATTTTTGAGAACTATACACCTACTCTTGTTTTATGTATTTCAGGTAGGAAATAAAAGGGATTCATCTCAGACTCAGATTTTAGGGGAACATTCACAGACTTTAGTGATACCTCCTACTACTCCTGGTCTGAGTTGGTAAAGTAACATTATTCGTCAGTTAAACACACTGAAGTATCTCATAAATGCTTTCATAAGCATGCAAATTATAGCAACCCCGTCTGTCAACAGCTTTCTTATAAAGCCATATTTTCAGGGATTTATAGAGCTGACATATGTATCGTGGGGGGACAAGCCTACATTTGCAGGGTGATGACCTTATAGGTCTTTACCTCTATTTTCTATGATTCTTTAAATATAATGTGTTGTTCACTTGGAGAAGCAGTGAGATGTAAACCAAAGTGATTTTCTTTGTGAACAGCTCCCAGATGTAAAAGACATCAATTTTTCTCCTTTAATTTGTATGCATATAAACCAGACGGAAATTTTGTTCAGCAATAAGATGATATTTAGATGCTTGTGTAATTTTAAAGAAGCTTTAGCTATTTTTAAATGTTCTTTGGCAAGAGATTATTTCACAGTGTGGTCTAATCATATTTAATATTTTGAAAAAGGAAATATAGAAGAATATATAAATCTGATCTGGGTTAGAAAAGTCTTCTTTTGTCCAACAATGACCCCTTTCTACCAGGCAGATTTGCAGCTCTTCAAAAAATATCAGTGCCTCACCAAAAGTTAGCCAGTTAAATCAAACCACTTAATAACATGAAAGAGCACTACCAACTGTTTGAGTTGCTTATGAATGACTTCTAGCAATAACATAAGAAGAGAAGTCTGAATATCACTAATTAATGGCATAAGGATCAAAGCTATGAATAAATGTTGATGTAAAATGTAAAAAGGTAAGTGCAGAAGAACAAAAATCTGAAGGGATGGTCTTCTGGTCAGGCAGGTCAAGATGAATAAAAACTTTAAAAT
>JAAGNO010015417.1:32410-45630 GCA_033439905.1 Ceryle rudis
TACTTAATTTCAAATAATATGTTGATTCACAAAATTTAATTCTTTTCTTTTGCTTTGCAATATGGCATTATTAGTAATCAAAACTTTATATATATTACCTACAGTCATTGCTTTTATCGTGCTGTTTACCAAAATACAGATTATAAGCAAATTAAATACAAATGTCTTGCTGTCCATGCCCATAAAGTACATTTAGACATACTATATGCAGCTGTTGCAAAAGAATAATATATCAGAAAAATAAAATATAAAATAGCTACAGCCAACTTAGTGTTGGGTTTTTTCCTGAGTGAATGCTAAATGGATAGAGCAGTGTGCAGACAGCTATATAAAATAAGAAAATTTCTCTGTAGTGGGGAAAATTGCTTTGACACTTTATTCTGTGTTATTTTAAAAATAATGTTTGCTGTAGTTTACCCTGAAACTGAATCCCAGGCCTCAATGAAGTTCGAATCTAATGAAACAGAAATGCAGCTCAAAGCAATTAATCAAAATCTCCTCTATGTGGCAAGCCAGATTTGAGGAGTGACAGCCAGTCTACTACTTTTCAAGCCACCAAAGGCTTTTAAACATCCTATGAAAGTGTTGCACTTGGTTGAGATGTTGGGAAGTTACGGAGCACACGGCTATATTAGTGCCCCTCTGTTGAATGATTAATGGAACAGTGGCCTTTGGAAAAGGAGGAAGAATAATAAGAATGTCACTAAACTATATCATGCAGGCAAAAACCATTGACCATGAGAACCTTCAAAGAAGCTCTTCATATAATAGTATTAACCTGCTTGAATGTTTCAGTTGTGGAAATAGAATGTAATCAATATATCTAGTACATAACATAGTATAATTCTAATGCAATATATACAATGTATTACAACCTTGCATATAAACATATTTAGGCAGTAGATAAATATATAATGTGTATGTTTGCAAAGAAACTTTTTTTTAAGCATACTGAAAAAACCCACAGTTCTTCATCTAAAGTGACTTTACTTTTTTCAAGACATTGCAATGTCTTTACCCTATAATCATTTTGTATTGTTACATTTGACGGTGAAGCTCTAAATTTGATAGTAAAAAAACCTATAATATATAGTTTCTGACTTCCTACTGTGCAATTAAAGAATTCAAGGTATTACAAAATTACTCAGCAGGTCAGTCTTCCAGTAAATCTCATTTATGCACAATTCATTTTCTAATAAACTGAAATACGTTTACCTCTGATCCCTATAAAAATTCAGAAAGTGGACATAAAAAGAGGGAATCTGATTAATTTTTCCATTTCTCCAGTAAGAAAAACTTCTTTCACTCAAGCGTTATATACAAGGTCAAGATAATATACGTTCATATAAATTATTACCTTTTATGTCTATTTTTCTCCTGGCATTTCTTATCAGAAATCTGACTGGAGAGCAAATAAGTAATTTTTTTTTCATACCAATAATTAGTAATGAATAAACAGAGCAAGTACTAAAGCTGGCTTTGCACCTACTGAATGCTGCAAGTGTCTGTACTCATTTGATATGCATCTAGCAAAGCTTGGATGTTCCCAGAAGGCCACTCCATGAACACTGAGAGAGCAGCGTCTGCTAGTGGTGCCTGTAAGTCACATAGAAGACAGAAAATATTTATGTAAGTGAGAACAATTGGAAAGAGTGAAACTTATTTAAGCTACGTTCCATGTTTTTTTAAAAGCACACAAAGAAACAATTTCATGCAATGATCATCAGCATGTAGAGAGAAGTCTAAGATTCTGAAACACATTTCAATGTTCACTTGGTGGGTTCTAACTAAACTAACTGTTCCTAACTAAAAAAAAATTCTGTTTTTCTTCATTTTCCTCACTTTGTCAGATAGATCCTGTCAAATTGATTTCTTCTCAGCTTTTTCTCTCTGGCTATAGTGCATATATGTGTATGCATGCATATATATACACCACAGACCCATGCATTTATGTAAGCTGTAAGAGACAGAATATATGTACATGTATATACTATATGTATGTATATGTAAATATGTGGGGTTCATATATATATTCACATATATGCATATATATATATCTGTATACAAGTCTAGTAATCACAGAATTGGAGAATGGTTTGCATTGGAAGGCACATTAAAGATCACCTACTTACAACCCCCCTGCCATAGACAGGGACACCCTCCACTAGATCAGGTTGCTCAGGTTGCCCATCCAACCCGGCCTTGAATACTTTCAGGGATGAAGCACCCTCAGCCTCTTAGGGCAACCTGTGCCAGTGTTTAACCACCCTCACAGTAAAGAATTTAAATAGGATGCAAATGTACCCTTTTTCAGTTTAAAATCATTACCCCTTGTCCTATAACTACAATCCCTGACAGAAAGTCCCTTCCTGTCTTACCTGTAGGCCCCCTTTAGGTACTGCTATAAGGTCTCCCCATAGCCTTCTCTTCTCCAGGCTAAACAACTCCAGTTATCTCAGCCTCATAGGGGAGGTGCCCCAGCCCCTTGATCATCTTTGTGGCCATCCTTGGGATCTGTTAGAGCATGTCCATGTTTTCCTTTTGTTGGGGGCCCCAAAGCTGAATGCAGTACTCCAGGTGGGGTCTCACAAGAGTGGAGTAGAGGGGGAGAATCACCTCCCTTGACCTGCTGGCCATGCTTTTTTAGATGCAGCCCAGGATGTGATTTGCTTTCTGGGCTGCAAGCGTACATTGCTGGCTCGTACTCAGTTTTCATACACTAATATCCCAACATCCTTCTCCGCAGGGCTGCTCTCAATCAATTTTTTCTCTGCCTGTATTTGTGCTTGGGACTGCCCTGACCCAGGTGCAGGACCCTGCACCTGGCATTGTTGAACTTCACGAGGTTTGCTTGCATGGTCTCTGAAAACCGGGGCAAAGGCTGAAACAAGTCATTGAGTACCTCAGCTTTCTCCATAGCCCAGATAGCCAGGTCTTCCCCCTCTGCCTGGAGACCACATTTTCCCTAGTGCTCCTTTCATTACCAACATACCCATGGAAGCTTTTCTTATTGTCCTTGATGTCCCTGGTTCAATTTAATTCTATCAAGGATTTGATATGATTATGATTATGGTAATTACTATGTCTAACACGATGCAAAAGATTTCTCCCCTTTTTTAACATCATATAATTTCAAAGCAATACTGTACCTGTGGCATTGAGAGGACATCGATTGAATGCCATGTCTCCAGCTGGGGTCCTTTTCCACACCATTGACATCAAATAGTCTTCAGGACATATTTCATAAGGTGCTGCCATTTAGAAATGAGAATTTAAATAGAAACATTTACATAAACCAGATATTTTGTATTAGAAAGATAAGTCTTTAGTCTTGTACTTATCTTTCAAGAGATGTATGCGTTAACATTGTTTGGTTGAATTTTAAGATCGAAGCACAAAAATATACAAATATTACAAGTTTTGCAATTTGACAATATTTTTCTGATGATATTTATTGCATACAAACTGCCTTAATTCTTTTCAGCAAACAAGTCCTCTTTAGGTTGTAGCTGCAATGTTAATAGCTTTGAATTTTATTCTTGCTGCTCTATTTTGAGCAAGCGTCTATCAGAAGATGATGATACTTAAAATGTTATAAGCTGTGATGCTTATCTTCAACTAAAATTTTAGAATATTTTTCTAAAACTTAAACTGTATGTGAAAGAATCAGTTCTGAAAAAACAGCTGAAACATGTGCTAAAGGTATCAAATGAAGACCTAAAAGCAGGTTATTTCTTTTAAATGCGTTTCAGTACAAGTTGGTATTTAAGCAAGTATAGTCAGTATTGTGGGACTGAGTGGCTATAAAACAAAATGGCCTTTTACTGGTTAATTCAGTATCATTTAAAGGGAAAAAAATATTTTCACAATGTCATAGTAACAGAACTGCATGAAAAAAAGAAACTTCTGCAAATGTTTTGTTTTATTTTCACATGGTCATGACTTAGAGATTCCCTTTGCTCTTTTTATTTTTACTGCAGATTCCCAGTTTATGATTTCTGAGTAAATTAGATTAACACAGCAGACATCTGGCTGAAGTGATCTCACAACTTAAAGCAATGACAAATGCTAGTTACTGAAATGTAATTTGTTTCAAGTCCAGCAGAGAAATGCCATGCGTTGTTTAGAAGTATTATTATATGTATTTCAGGAAAACTGTAGCCCTACCATATTACAGCGAAGTGGTTACAAAACAAAAGAAAGGAAAACAGAAAGGAAATTCTATCACTGCAGCAGATGGGGTGACAAGGCAGAAAGTAATTCAATGATTCACCCATGACTGCATGGGAAATCTCTAGGAGAGGCAGGAACAAACTACAGATTTTGCCCATCCCATTACCTAACCTCTAAAACTGTCCATCTTTTCCAGGTTTTGTACTTCTGATGGAAGAGTGAGGCAAGAGAACTGAGCAGACTTTCACACAAAGCCGTACGCTCTCTTTGTGGAGGACAAAGAATACCTTGCAGATGGCACAGTGATAGTAATATGAATCACAGCTGGGCAGAAAAATTGCATGCTAAATTTGCCTCACCATCAGCATTCCTGAATTGTAAATCAAGAGACTTGGTGCTTCTAAAAAAGCAAAAGATCTGTTAATGGCAAAACCCGAGGAAATTTGGTTATATTCATAATGTAGAATATTAACACTGCTTCAGACGTGCCCCAAAAATGAATTCATCAGGCCAGTGTTACAATGCAAAAAGCCAGTTTTTGATAAACATAAGCCATCTGGTGACATAAGCAAATGCAATTATCATCCCATTATGACCATATAAATAAAAGAAATGTTCTTATTTGGGGGACGTAAATTAACATAATAAAAAGGTAATATTATAAATTACATAAATTTTCTAAAGCTTTCTAAAGCTTAGAGCTCTTTGAGAAGTGTATTTGTCGTGCAGTGTGGCCATTTCAAACATGTCGTATTCACTAATCAACAATTTAGGTGTTGACTCTCCGAACTAAAACTCTTTTCTCCAAATACACAATGTAAAATGTGGGGATTTTCTTAAAAATACATATACACGCATATATATGCATACTCATATAAACCATATTTTCTCTTCTATGTTAGCAAGTCACAGGTAATATCAGAGATTTTCCATCTTTTTGGAAGGGTATTATTTGTGTGCTTTTGCATCACACTTTTAAGAACTCAAGATTACATTTTAACTTCAGTCTAGTGCCAGAGATAATCTGTGCACCTCTTACGTTGTGTTCAAAGCAGAAGGGATTCCCAAGACCCAGAGTTATTGGAAAGAGGTGTGGAAGCAAGTCAGGGCTTGGAAGAGGTATCACTTAGCTCAGGCAAAGAAGTTTTCTTGGTCTCTGTCTGACTCTGTCCATTTCAACACTTCATACAAATACCTTGGATCAAGGAATGCTGTGCATAAAAACCAAACTCATTCTTCCCAAAGCTGAAGTATATCTGGCAGAGCTTACTAATCAGGCATCCACCCCCATTAAAGCATCTGTGCGGCTCCAACCCATGTTGCCCATGGAGACATCATAGTCATGCCAGAGTGAAATTATGTCTGAGTTAAAAAGCCTCACTGGCCCTGCTTGCTCTGCTCAGGACCAGTTCAAGTATTTCTGTAAATATGTCACAATTAATTCATAACTGCTTAGCCACAGATAAATGTGAGTAAGCTGTACAAAATCAAAGACAATTGCTAATATTTGGAGGCAAACAGCAAATAGTGAGGTAAATTTGCTAATACTGGCAAATAAGAAGCCAATCTTTCTTCACTGATGATGTGATTCAACAGTATCTTCCCACACAGAGCATGTACTCAAATTTACCATGTTATACCCTTGTAATTATAGGCCTGAATTCATCCCACCTAAGCACAAATACTCAACAAAGTCAGTGATCTAGATGCACAGTCTTCCTCTGACATGACTGGTGAGAGGAGATGCATCTCCAAGGGAGAATCAATCCACCTGGGATCTGAGAAAGTTCTGTACAACGCACAGATAAAGCAAGAGATATGCAGAGCCACCCAGAGTTTATGACCTACACAGGCAGCTAACAAATATGGGAAAGGGTAATGAAAGGGTGAAAGACAGTAGCTCACAAATGAAGTGAGAACTACATTTTCTCTTTTGAATTCTAATTCAATGCCTCAGGCAAAATTATCTTCAACAACGGCAATAGAAAAAAAAACCCAGTTTGAATGTTTTGTAGAAGAGTGTTTAATCAGAGACAAAACAAACCCCAGAGGTTTAATTTTATTATTTAGATATTCACGATTATTTTAATCTTCCTCCTCATATTCGACTTTATGTAGCTAGTATTGCATCCGAAGGAACCTTCAGGAGGAAATTATTAGGTAGTCTTTGGCAGCAGTTGTGCACTGTTATTTTTGTTGTTAACAAACAAGGTAGTCTGTAATTATTTTCAGTAATATTTTGATCAAAACAATTCCTATATTATTTTTTCTCCTGCTGAGAAAGGCTTATGAGAAAAATATTGATGATCTGCTTTGATTAAAATCTGGATAAAGTTTATAAATTGGAACTTATATAGAATTATTCTAGAATTAACTATTATGTCATTAAATACTTGTGGAAATCAATCCTATATTATTGGAACCTTATATATTCTTAAAACTGTAATCAGAAAATGGTCCTATTTTTATAAAATTACATTTCTAGAAGTCTTCTCTCCTGAGCAATACTGTATGTTGTTCTCAATTCTCACAACTCTTAGTTTTTACTGACACATTTGATGGGACTTACATTATTTCTCTTACACATTCCTCTAAAAGTTTCTAATCAGCTTGCCATGTAAGCCCTTATCAGTCACGAACTGCAATTTCTTTTGTTACATGGCTGTCTCATTTAGTCCTATGGGACAGACATATTGTTCCTTCATCCTGTGTAAGTTTTCTGCTGTGACTCCTGTGTGACTAGCTGCTTAGCAGATTGAGAAGGCTTTTTCCTTTCCCTAATTTGTTTCCAGTTTTCTGAAGTTATCCTTCACAAAAGGATATCTTGAGTGCAGAGTACTAAGTACCTAGCACTGCTGACCTACTAGGAGTGAGATCTAACTTTAGATATTTGGAATACAACAAAGGATCTTCAGATCTTTGGGTTTTTGTTCCCAGAATATTACACAATGGAAGAGAACAACCACAGTGTTAAAATTTACTATTGAGAATACAAATACATCACAAAGAAAGATACTCAACATTTGTCCAGAAACCAAGCTGTTTGAGAAATCCTTTCAGATAATAGTTCTGAGCCTGCCTTCAGGATCTTTTAGTAGTTCTATATATATATATATATAGCTTCTAGTAGTGTCTGATATAACTCAGTCCCTGCCCAAACCATTTGAAGACAGTCAGTGATCAACTATGAAGAAAATCTTGTATAGCGTTCAGGTAATGCAGAACTCAAACTACAAAAATCAAGTCAGCATTTTCAGTCAGTCAAGTAAACAGCTCTGTTTGAAAAGTATCTTATTAACAGCAGCCAGCATGATAGAAAAATATTTTATTCTCCTTTTACTTCCACAGTTTAAAATAATTGGTAATTTAACTTCCTGTGAGTCTATAGACCTCTCAGTTGCAGCTTGATGAACTTTACAAATATATTGAGCAGATCTATAGAGCTGAGGATCTGTTCTTACGCTAATGGCAACAGAAAAAGTTAACATTTTAGTCTCTCATGTTTCTCAATGACCCACACAAAAAAAGAAACCCCAAGTAATGTTTTAGTAAATGCCAGTCTAGAAACAGATAAATAAAATCTGTTATTCATGTATAAACTTCTGCATAAAGTATAGCTTGTTAAAAGTAGCTTTAGGTTATTGTTTCTATAAGCATACCAATTCTAATCTGGAATTAATCAAATAAATAAATAGATTTACCAAATGGCAAATAAAGGTTTGTGTGCATTTGACTTGTAAATACATCTGTAAAATATGTTATTAACAGCAGGTGGCAACCTTTGAAAATTGGACTGGAGCAGCATGGTTTTACTTTTAAATATACAAATGCAAATTATTTCAAGAATGGTTTTATAAGCAGAAGCTGGTTGATCTGAATGTCTGCTTATTGTGAAGATTCACATTAACCTTCTCTTAGTTCTGTGATTTTATAGAGGAACTCTGCATTAACTATGGAAATCCTAATTTGTTTAGGAATGTAGTACAAATACTGTTTTGTACTGTTTTTCAAATAATGAATTTATTATTAAAATTAAATAGATCATTTGAGAAGAGAGTTAAATTTGGTTAATTTTTCCAGTATAGTATTATAACTTCATAACTACAAATAGTCCTTTTGTTGTTCTTTGAATGCAATGAGATTCATTGTTCTACTGTACTGTAAAGAGCTTGAAAACTCTGATGGCTGTCGAGGGTTAAACATACTGCCTATGATAACATAAAATTCAAATCCAATATATTTTAATTTCCTGACCCAAAGTATCCCTGCCATTTAAGTCCTTACTCTGACTATCAGAGAACAGAGCCATCCAACTGTCCAGAAGTCAACGAGATTACTAGATGAATTTCTGCTGCTTCCTGGCTTGCAGTTCAGTACACATAATTTCCCAAGCAAACTGCTAAAACAACTTAATTCTACTCGCACCTTATTTTGTCACCTACACCTATCCAGCAATGCATTCTTTTGCTTTAGGACAACGTATCTTTACAGATAAATATAATTAGATTCACCAGCTGTTTTTGTTTATTCATCACTTTTGAAGAAGCTCAAAAGTACACTTCTATTAACTCTCAGTGGGGAAGACTTAAATCTGTTGGGAGGGCAAAGTAAAAAGTGCTGAAAAGAAATATGTTTAAGCATTATATTAAAACAGGAAAGATGGGCCTTTTTTTCATCTTAAATTACCTTTGTTTTTATAAAGCTTCGCTTATGTATTCATTCATTCTATACAGTATAGTAAGGTTCACATTTTCACTTTTCTTCACTGCACTGGAATTTACTCCATATATACTATAAAGACATCTCTTGTGCACTGGATTAAATGAATTCTATGATTTACAAAACCAATCCTGATATTCTGAGAAACAGTGCATTCAAAGAGAATTTCTGCAGCAAATCATCATTGCTCTAAATCATATAGGCATACCCATGCAATAAAATATTTTTCTGATATCTTTCTTTACTAGTGTATTTTGATTTATTTAAAACATGATGTATTACATGATATATCCAACAGGGCTAGTTTACACCTAGCTACATAAACACAACTCTACTGAGAAAAACAGCAGTGACTTGTGTAAGGCAAGGCCAGATATGGCTTTTTATGGCACTTTCTCTATGGATGTTAATCTTGTGTGTCCTTAGGATGACCATTAAAGTAAGCCATACTGTAGTGTAGATATTAACAGTAATCATATTTGCATCTCACCAGGACATCTTTGTTCACTGCACCGTCTAACTTCCTCTCCAGTTCCTTCACACTGTTGCCCAGTCACGGCAGCACCTTGACAAATCCTTATTCGCCTCTCCCAGCCACCATCGCAGGACTTCGAACAGCCACTCCAGTGGCCCCACTGGTTCCACTGGCCATTTGCTGTTTTGAAAAATACAGTTACAGTGGTATGACAGTCATAAAAGAGGACATACAGGTTATTCTTTACCTGAATAAGAGAAGAAAGCACCCCAGATATAACTTAATAGTGACAGAAGTGGTAGATGTAGGCATATATAAGATGGGGAAGTCTCTGCTCACCTCCTAAATATGGGATTGTTGTCTAAATGACTTGCATCTCAAGATAAAGAGAATTGGTGAAAATTAACTTTCACTCACACTGCAAAACAGACACTGTTCCTTTTGTGGTTTTCGTTTTTCTTTTTATATACTTGTATAGTGCTGCTGTATAGTAATGATGCATGTTTACAATGTTCATAAGTGCCTTTTAAAAAACTAAATAAAAACATTTTTGCACGTGATATTTTAGGAGCTTGATTTTTACATGGTTTTACAGTTCAAATGAAGCTTAGAAGTAGGTGTAAACTTAATTTACCCACCCTGGAAGGCTGCTTTTACACTGACAGAGGATCATGAAGTAGTTTCAGTGTAAAAGGGAATCAGTTCATAGATGTTCACTTTCTAGGTTTGCAAAATCCTGTATCAAGTTTCTTAGGTCTCAAAAAATATCTTTCTAAAACTGTTAAATGTCCTCTAAATGGTGATAAAGCCTAAAAGCTGATATGCAGCACATCACACAGTCTCTCTGGACATTTTCTTTAGATTTTTATCTCATCAGATGAAAAGAGTGAGACCTTAGGCCTACCTCTGGAGGCAGCTGCTCCACCCCTTTGAGGCCTCCTGAGATCCTGCTGGCTTGACCCCAGTTCCCACCTCGGAGCTACCAGCAGGACCAGACCCCGAGTCCCTCCTGAGCAGGAGAGGCTGAGCCGCAGCACCCCGCGCCCATTGGTACTCACCGGTGCACTCGGGGTTATGGCACTCCCGGCTCTCGGCCCAAGGGCCTCTGCACTCGGAGCCACCGTGGGCTGCTGCCGTGCATTGCCGGCTCCGCTGCTGGGTGCCGTTGGAGCAGGTCACTGAGCACTGGCTCCACGAGCTCCACTCCTGCCACTGTCCATCAACTACGGCGGCAGGCACAAAAGAGATGGACAGAGCAGTGTTACCACCTAAGCTGGGCAGGGCCTCGCAGATCCCTTCTACGTTAGGGGGTTTCAAATGAGACCCCTAAGCAGCCCCTTGGACTGGGCCTAGCTTGAAGATGCTTATTTCTTCAAGCAATGGGAAACCACCATTATAAGCTAATGTAAAATAATTTTAAACTGTTTTCCTTTTTCCTCAAGTAAAGAACATTTCATCTCCTCTAATTGTACACTGATGTGACAAAGAACAAATTATGATTTTGCTCACACGCAGTTTGATAGGCCTTATGAAAAATGAGGCCTCATTAAAAAGACTGGTCCTTTCGGGCAAGTATGGGGGCCAATCTTGCATCATGTAAACCATGAACCCTTCAGAGAGATTTATTACAGCTGCGGCAGTCACTCAAATGGGTCGGTTTATAAGATTATTGGTCTTGACTGTGAAGTTAGGTATCTTCAGTTGAATAGGAAAAGGAAAACAGGAGCTACCACTTTGTCTCACATACAGTCTCTGTTTTCTATACTTACAATGCTGAATATACTTTTGTCATCCATCCTTCCTGTAAGGTAAATGATCCCTGTTCTTCAACATTCTTTTGAGATAAAATGTAGGAGGACAGACATGGCCTGCCTTCCACCTCAGGTCTGCTTCTGACTTTGCATACTGTATAATCTTCTTTCTGAACCTGTCAACTGACCAGTGGTGTACTTTGTATTAGGCCATACATTGGGGTTTGGATGAATATTCCCATGAGTAAAGGTTTAGGACTGGGTATTTTTTAATTTCATATATCAGAAAGCCTCTTGAGGTAAGTGAAAATATTAAAAACCAAAATAATAAAAAATATAAATCAATTAAGTTCCCATAGAAGTGAAAGACTATATGGTCTATAATAGTTAAGAAGACTGGACAATATTTTTTAAAACAGCTGAGAATTAAGAAATGTGTTATTACTGATTGTGCCAATTCAGGATCCTGCATTCATACAGACTTCATCATCAGTCTTTGCACCTGCAGTTACCCACTATAAACTCAAAATGCATGTTGCAATACAATTTTGATTGATACTCATCCTTGAAAACCTAGGTTTATAACTATTATTGATATAAAAGCACCATTGCTGAAAACGAGTAACTTCACTTACCAACCCCTAATTTCAGGATTCTTATAAAGGAGGGGTAGAATAGCAACTTACTAAATTGATGATGTTAATAATTAAAGTTAACTTCAATTTTTAATTTTAATTAATTAACTTTACATTAGTGTTTTAACATACTGCATCTGTATGTGTGCACTGCTGTTTGGTGACACACAGAGGTGAACTATTTTACTGTCGTCTGTTATCCACAGAACATTTCTAACAGTTCAAAGATATGATCCGTATCTCTAATCCCAGGATTTCAGCAACCAGTATGTTAAAGGAAGAGAGTTTTTGAGGCTTTTTCCTAAAGTTCTATATTAAATATTCTATGTAGTGCCTGGTTGTGAAGCACTTCTCAGTGCAGATGCCTCTCAAGCTATGAAACTGTGTCCTGATAATTTATTCAGCAGAAAATGGAAATCTTTCCAAACATGGAAGTTAGTTGCATTCATTAATCGTAAAAGCTTTATGTGAAGAGGAAAACATTATGGAAATTACATTTCAATGCACCCTCTTCAGTTTTATTCATTGCTATATAGTATTATTTAGGGTAGGAAAGATTGAATCAATTATTATAGTGTCTTTGAAGAAAACTCATTCCATGGTTTCTCATATATATTTCATACATCTCCCTTTATCTAGAGAAAATAGCATGTGAGATTTCTGTTTCAAAAATACTGTTAAAAGACTAAAGAATTCAACATGAGGATTCCCTTATAAAATTGAACATTCAAATTACAGCAAATTTTAACATTCAGCGAAAATTTTAATTGTTACTTTTAAATGTAACCAGTATATAGCTTCCTCTGCAGAAAATCATTTAGGTACAAATGACTGTTCAAAATCTAGAATTCTCAACTAACTGCTTATTTTGACAGATTAGGTGCAATATCTTTCATGATTCTTTGCAATAATAAAGTGAACAGAATGCGTTAATTTCTTTTCTGCTATTTTCATTTGGCATTTCTCTTGGCAACTGTTTTTTTATGCTCATATGTCATGTTCATTATTTTTGTGTAGGCACGTGTAAAATTGCACAACTACTAAAATGCCCCAAAAATGGTTTAATTCAAAATTTTTGCAGCTGCATTGAACACTAAAACTTTTCCACAGATTTTCTAGTAAAGTTGGGGAGTGCTTTGCTGATCAGAAGAAAAGCAAAGTTCAAGTTTCATAAAAATCTAACAAATTCAGTTTTAATTCTGGGAAGCACTAAGCTCCATTTTTTCAACTCTGTTTTCAAATCATCTAACAGCCATTTGCTAATGAAATGCCCATCAACCCTTTACAGGAAGAGCTCCATTCCTGGAGAATCTACTTGCAGCAGTGTTGTGAACTGTGGATGTTTAACAGGTCCAATGCAAGGGCAACCTTCATACTGTCAAACAGAACTCATGAAAGAAATTTCTCACAATGCAGGTACCTGATACCTTTTAAATACCTAAGTATTACAGTAAGATCACTGATCAT
>JAAGNO010015417.1:45756-62066 GCA_033439905.1 Ceryle rudis
AAGAAGTTCATGACACACACATACATATACACATATATTGAAAATTTTGGTCAAAATTAATCATAAACTATAGACAAACATTTTAAAATCCATTTTGAAAGAATAGATGATTTTTTGGAGTTAGTTTCAATTTTGGTGGATGGACAGTGAAGGCCACACACTGTTTACTTGGTTAGGGGTATTTTTTTGCAAGTGGTTTAGAATCTAACTCCCAGAAATGAGGCACTTAATATCCTTACCATAAGGGCTTAACTGGGATTTAAATATGCCCTTGTTTGTGTCAGCCTTTCTCTCTTCACACACGTAAATAATATCTATTCTGAATAAATCAGTAATTAGAATTGTATGGTTTCCCAAATATGTTTGTTGCAGGATGAATAAATAATTTCAGTGAACCTCTAGGCAAATGTAATTCAAACAGATATGGTGGACACAAACCATGTGACCTCGAATGTCTCCCTTTAAGCCATGCTCTGAAATTGTTTGCCTTTTGGTTCACTAAGACCCATCCTGAACCAAGATTTCCTACACAACATACCATATGCTACAGAAAGAGTTTCTTGAAGAAACTAAGAATTGTCTGCTTGTGTAGTATCTTGAACAGATTTACCATCCTCATTATATCCTTTAATCACTACAGTCAGAATTATGAACATTACCATGTATACTCACTTTGCATAACTTTTTTTTTTTTTAATGTGTGCAAAGGGCAGCAAAAGAAATCACAAACAACCAACATCAAATGCACTGTAACAAAGCAGAGAGTTGTGATAAGAGCTCACCAGGGCAGAGTGCAATATTGCAAGGTTTATGTTGTGTTTCAGGTCCGTCACATGATCTTCCCCCATACTGGGGAGGTATACATGACCTTGTCCTAGTTCTTTGGCCTCGACCGCATGTGAATGAACACAAACTCCAAGGTGACCATTCCTCCCAAACGCCATGTACTGCAACAAACCAAACAGATTTTAACCAGAAACAGACACACAAGTAACAGATGGATTTCAAAATAGACAAGATCAATATTTTAAAAGGGAATTATTTTGCCAACTTGAAGAAACTCAGTACATAGGTAATCTTTAGCACTGACAAATAAATCCTTTATTAAATTTAGTTAATTTAAAGTTAAAAAGCATGTTTTCTCTAAAATATATTTAACTTTGAATCATTTTATCTAATCTTCAAAGTAAATGCACTACCACATTTTCTTTTCTTTCCTTTCTTTGCCTTTCATTCTTTTAAGAAAGATGGCTTCCCTTTTCAAAATTCAGTTATGATACCTTTGGTGCCTGACTTGAGATATGTTTAATAGACTTGATTTTCAGGAGACTAGTCTTACCGAAAATCAAGCATATGTTTTATGTATCAAGGCAACTCTAAAAACTTGAAGCAATCAAAACTGAACTGTTTTTTTTTTAAATATACAATAAATGCAATAATTTCTTACTGTGTCATGATCATAAATTTGGGCTATTATCTTAAAACTGTTTCACTTCTTTAAATTCTGGTGGAAACATGGCAGCACATATACTTGTTTTCCTCAATATTCCAAGAGCACATAAGCAAAAGAGATATGCTCCTTACATGAACATAGTCACTGATTTAACATACACAATAATACATGCATCACTCTCTTAAAAAAAATGTTCACTCGACAAACACCTTTAAGGTACACAATAAATACAAACACATAGCAATATTTTTATCTACAAATATTTCATAAAATTAATATAAAGATTCATATAAGATGCATCTACCTTTTTTTTTTTCCCCACTGTAGGAGAAACTAGTATAGAATATGCGTATGAGCTTATACACCATATACATTTCCTTTTCAGAAACAACTGCAATTAAATTTTCAGAAAGCTCTCATATTATAGTTAAGCGTGTACTGGTTAGGCAACTCCATACATGCATTGGTGAAACAGTTCCTTATAAAACTGAAAAATACTGTAAACCAAACTTCAGTTATGTTTCTACTGTTTAAATAAAAGGAGTTGCACAGCTTTAAATAAGGCTCGGTACGAACAGGAATGTAATAATGAGAACTGTTAAGAAAAATACAGAGACTTAGTACCCAGACTGAGAACCACACTTGGTATCACATGACTTTGTGTTTCTGCATTCCTGTCTGTTTGAAGGGTGTCTGGAGGTGATATAGAGTAGAAATTCTCACTGTATCATTGGTAACGATTCACAACATTACAGAATAGATTTTCTGTTTTGTCCTTACTTTTTTTCACCACTGTGAAAGTACTTCTCATATATAGGTTTCCTTTGGCCTGAAGGCAAGTATCACCTGCCCAGTTTCTAAAAATAAAACTCCTTTCTTGTAGGGATCAGAATAACATTTCCTCAGGTGAAATTCAGTTGCTAGAGTCTGTAAGGATGTCCCTAGCATATTATCATAAAAACCATCATTAAGATCAAGGGGAATTCTGTGCGTAGGTAAGTTCTATTGCATTTCATTAAAGTAAGGAAAATTGTCATTTCAGATGCTATATTGAGGTTAAAAGTTTGTTAGTCACCTTCTGAGAAATTGTACCTGACAGAAAATGTCAAGCTTCATTCAGGGAACATTTTAGCCAACTAGGTAACAGCTCAATTGATGAAAGGTTTCCAGTTGCTCACATACAAGTGGTCAAACCCCAAAATAATTATTCCAAGTCCTACATGTCTAACTGTATTAAAAGTATTGTATTGTAAATATTGATCTGCATTATATTAGGAAAAAAAACCCCAAACAACAACCAAACCCTCAGGAACATTCCAAATTAATGGTAACATTTCTGATTTTAGTCTACTTATTTTAGAAGTCTTGATTAACTATGACATTTTCGTCAAACCAGGAAATCTAACTCTTGTAAAACTAGCAAACTGATGACTGTATCTGCATATAATCCCTTACATTTCACCTTTTCTCAACAGGTACTATACTCAAACTCTGATCCAACCATATTATCTGAAGATTTTTTCTTATTGGCAAAGTATTAGAGTCTGAATCCAGATATCTCTGTAAGTCTCCAAATTTTCTACTATATGAGAAAAAATAATGAGAAACTAATTTGTCAGATTGGATTCCAAACAGTAGTCAGTAATCACAACAATGTACTTTCATCTTATTATATCACAGTCATTGATTGAGATTCTCAGGTGAAACAAGAACTTTGAAAAGCATAAACCATAGCAAAACAAAATTAATCCAAATTAGAACAATATTATGCTGTAAAAAATAATAAATTAGAAAGTTCTTGACACTAGGTAGACACAGGCTGAGGTTTTTCAGGGAACATATGAGCCTATTGTTTAATTTGGAGTTTTGATTTGATGCTGTCAAAATGTTTTAAGTTAGTTGTCTTCATTTAAAAATGACAAAAACATGTTCTGAGGGGATCTTTAAAGATATTGTCTTGAACCAAAAGGTTGTATATGTCTTCTGGCAAGAGTGACTGCATTTTAGCAGCAACACAGAATAATTCATTTGTGATCTCTAAAAAAGCCAGACCAAAATGTTTCACTTTGGGTAGAGTCAAACTTGCAGAAGCCTCTATCCATCTGTGGTTGAAACGAAGCTGTGTCCAAAATCATCTTCCATGACAAATTTTAGCTCATTAAGTAAAAATTTCAGGGTACCTTCTTGTATGTATAGACTTCAATATCTGAGACTAGTAGATGACTAATAAAGTCAAGGGTGGAAAAGGCATAATACTAAGAAAACAACCAATGTCAGAAAACAAATGTCAGGGAGAATTAATCTGTTCAATGCATTACAGAAGTGTCCAATATTATCCAAGTCATCTTTAAAAGAACATCTTAATTTAAAATTTCTTACCTTTTATTTATTTACTTATTTATGATATTTCATTTACATTTTCTTTCTTTAATATCATTTTCTAAATGCAAATACCCTATAACATCTGATGATTAACAGCCAGATGAGCTATGCCAAATTGCGCCAGATGGAGGGCTGGCCCACAGAGGAGTTACTGTTTTCTGTAACACAGTTTCAGATGCAAGATTCATTATTTGCGACAAAAATATTCATTTTATTGCCAGTTTATCTGTCAAAAACATTGCTAGCACAACGAGTTTGGATTACTGCAGAGCATCTTTCCCTTCCCTCTGCCACTCTGTGAGCCTAATCATGTTGAAGTGAACACCCACAATGTTCACAATATGCAACTGCTGTGAAGTGGGAGGAGGCATGAGGCCATGCTGGCCTTCATCTGACAAACATATTTTGGGAGATTTTTATTGGGGTTTAAATGCTTTTGATTTGTTCAGCTTTAAATCAAGTGGCCATTTATGGCCATTGATGTTTCATTGTAAGTGGTACTGGTCCAGTACTGTTTAGTATCTTCAACAATGACATAGAGAGTGGGATCAAGTGCACCCTCAGAAAGTATGCAGATGACAGCAAGCTGAGTGGTGTTGACATGCCTGAGGGATGGGATGCTATCCAGAGGGACCTGGAAAAGCTTGAGAAGTGGGCCTGTGTGAACCTGATGAGGTTCAACAAGACCAAGTGCAGGGTCCTGCAACTGGGTGGGGCCAATCCCTGGTATCAATACAGTCTGGGTGATGAAGGGATTAAAAGCAGCCCTGTGCAGAAGGACTTGGGAGTACTGGTGGATGAAAAGCTAGACATGAGCCAGCACTGTGCGCTCATAGCCCAGAAGTCAAACCATATCCTGGCCAGAAGTCAAGGGATGTGATTCTGCCCCTCTACTCCATTCTGATGAGACCTCACTGGAGTTCTGTGTCCAGCTCTGGAGCCATCAGTACATGAAAGACATAGACTTATTGGAGCGCATCTAGAGGAGGGCTACAAAAATGATCAAAGGTCTGGAACACTTCTCCTATGAGGAAAGGCTGAGAGAGTTGGGGTTGTTCATCCTGGAGAAGTCTCCAAGGAGACGTTATTGTGGCCTTTCAGTACTTAAAGGGGGTCTATAAGAAAGATGGGGACAAACTTTTCAGTAAGGCCTGTTATGATGGGACAAGAGGTAATGGTTTTAAATTGAAGAGGGTAGATTTAGACTAAAGGAATACATTTTTTTACAATGAGGGTGATGAAACACTGGAACAGGCTTTCAAGAGAGGTGATAAATATCTATAAATAATGGGGCCAGACTATTTTATGTGGTGCTCAGTGACAGAACAAAGAACAACAGGCACAAACAGGAAGTTCTGCCTGAACACAAGGGAAAACTTCTTCACTATGAGGGTAACACAGCACTGGAACAGGCTGCCCTGATAGGCTGTCGAGTCTCCTTCTCTGGAAATATTCAAAACCTGCCTGGAAGTGGTGCTGGGAAACCTGCTCTAGGTGACCCTGCTTTAGCAGGGGGGTTGGACTAGATGATCTCAAGAGGTCCCTTCCAACCCCTACCATTCTGTGATTCTGTGATGGATGTCTCATCGCTGGAAACATTCAAGGCCAGGTTGGATGGGGCTCTGAGCAACATGATCTAATTCAAGATACCCCTGCTCATTGCAGGGGGGTTTGACCTTTAATGGTCTCTTCCAACCCAAACTACTCTGTGATTCTATGGTTTTATGATATCATAGTTTAATGTGGCTGAATAACAATCTAAGGAGATGCTACATTAAAGGAATTTTAAAAATTAGAGGGTTTGTACACACAAATTTAAACTCACTTAAGTGACATGATTTCCTTTTGCATAGCTTAAATTTTTAATACATAAACTCAGCAAACTTTCTGGCATCTGCCTTTTAACCTTCACATTTAAACTCTTCTGCCATGTCTCTTTCTAATTATAAACCTAAGTTTTCCTTACTCTTATTTTCTTCCTCTTAAGTAAGGGCCTGAATTTCCAGAGCATAGATTACTAACAACAAAGCCACAGGAATAATAAAAAAAAAAAAAAAATAGGGCAAATTTCTCTATAACAACAATTTTGTTAGTGTACCACGCAGGCACGGAATATATCAACATGTGCAACATTTCAGCAATATGGCTAAACTTCATGGATATGAGCCCTGAGGAAAAAAGGGAGGTAAGTAAAGCAGTCTTAGCATATCACACCAGCCAAAATATAGCTATTGATCATACAAATATTTGAAATGGTTTAGGGTATTCCTGTTCCTGTGATGTCTTACTTTACCCATAAACCTGAAAATGCTGAGCTTCAGAAAAATTTTGTGATAAAAGTTGTTGAAGGCAATGGAGAAGGAGAAACAAAAACTGAGATGATCTACATGCATGGAAATTCTGTGTTCTTTCTCCTTGAAGTTTTATCTAGTTTAGAAATGATCCACTAAGCTGAAATGAATCAGTGGCACTGCAGTATTGTATCCTGAGATGTACCTGCTCACAAAAGAACCAGTAACAACAGGGGTCACCTGAGCTGTTCTGTAGCCTACTACACTGCACTTTTCTAGAAAGCTTTTGGTACCAAGACAGGCTGAATTACCTAGTGGTTTCTGCCCCTGAAATAGTATTGCTCCAGACCAAATATAAAGTAGCCAAAACTTACATAAATAATTGTTCCTTCATGATTTTACTTGAATTATCATAAGTACTCTGTTGAAATTTAACATTTTATTTCAATACTAATACATACATATAAAATATATATGAATAAAATGATGAAGTTGGTGATTCCCACTCTCGAACTTTGCCAAGACAGTGAGATCACAGAGAGATGTATTCCCTAACATCCCAGTGAGTATCTTGGATGCTAAAGGGAGTATGGAAATTCTTTGAAAGACTTATATTAGTATTTGCAAGTTTAAAAAGGTTCCTTTAAAGCTTGTGGATAGATGCTTGAAGTATAGTCCAGTAGGCCACTATGAATACTATTTTATTTTGTAGGGGCAACTTTTTCATTAGGAAACATCATTACAGCTCTCAAAATGTCCTCCCTGTTGCTTTCACTAATCATGCAAACGCAAAATGATTATGCTCCAGTAGATTTTTTATTTGTACATTACAAGGAGAGACCACTGTTATGTTTTTGTATGTTTATTTCTTCTAGTTTACTCTCTATGATGTAAAATCTCTCTGTGTTAAATGAGTCTGAAATTGTATGAAATGAGTGGTACAGGTCTGGGTACACAGGCCAGATACCAGCTATGCATGGATGCATGTATTTGGATTATTTTGTTAAACATTGTTTTAATTATACTAGTGTACAAACTATGCATTTTGCCATGCATTGACCAAAGATAATCCCAAACTATGCAACTTTCTGAGTCAGGATACGTAATATAAAGAGGAGGGAAGATATTTAGGCTAATAATTAACAAGGTGATTGAAAAATTAGTAGACCTGTGAGTGGGAAAAGCACGTTTCTAAATTGTTAATCTTGCACACTGCCACACATTAGTGATCCTGTAGCCAGAGACCAGCATAAATTAGTAAGGTTGTTGCAATTATGTGAAACATGCAAGATTAAGCCCAGATTAATTATTTAGGAAAAATAACTCAAGATACATAAAGATTATCAGAATTGGCTGTGGAGATCTGAACAGGCAAATATCTTGGCAGTATCACTGTTAGCCAGTGAGAATTGGTAGCCACTGCTCATACTAGTTACCTGGAAGCCAGTCAGACCGTGAAGTGGCAGTTCATGTGTAAGGAAAGAGCTCCTTTGTGACCTGAGAAAAATGGAGCAGTCTTCTGGTATGAGCATTGTTTAGAAGTTTGCTAGACAATGTGATTTTTAAGAATTAACTTCTCTCTAGTTCAACAGAAAATTAATTACCTTGGCTTTTGCATTATGTGATTTGGGTTGTTTGGGTTTGTTTGTTTGTTTGTTTTGATATGAAAAGTTCTCATCCCTTATTAGAGAGAAAGAAGATAAAATTCTGTAAAATTAGGTGATTTAAATGCCTTTTTCTGGTTTTAGTTAATACTAAATGAGCAAGAAATCAGGCAGAACTGCATCTCATTGTAAGTGCTGGACGCTGTGTTTTCATGTTCATACTCCATGCAGGTTCAAAGAAATCTTTAAATCTATCTTTTATTATTTGGAAAGTTTGTTCTTTTATAGTTCCCTTTTTTCATTTCTTATTTTTGTCCTTTCAAGTTGAGAGTTCTTTTGCAATGTATCCCACCTCTAGCAGACTATAATCTAGCCTGACCTGTTCAGATGTCGCTGTCATTTTTGTATGGAAACATGTCAAGTGATCGAATTCAGCCCCGTCTGGGTATTTCTACCCTGAAATATTAGAAAATGTCATGTGAATTGCTTACCTAAAGCACAGTGGTAAAGCATTAGGTGCTAAGAGCAGTTCTTAGTACTGTGATGGTTTATCTAGACACAATCTTTTAAATTGCTTTTCATTACAGAGGTTCCCTAAATGCTTATAATGCTGATACACAAACTCTGATGGGATCGCATATGCACTTCTCGTTGGATATTTTTCAAAACACAGTGACAAAGTAAGACTTTGATTCCGCATATTACTACTTATTGAGATAAAGTCCACAGGATTCTCTCTGTATGACAGTTTAGTTTACTTCAAAAATGGAGTGTGCTTCCCCAGAGGCTGAAGGTGGTTCACCATCCTCTCGGGATCAAATGTTAGGCCTGAGGAACTAATGAATCTGAAGGGAGGCATGTATTTTTTTGTGTTTCAGACACATCAGAGGAAAATGCATGTAGTCACAGGACATAGGCCTTCCTTTTTGCTTCCCATCCCAGATTAATCAAATCCACAGGTAGAGTCTAATGAAATGAGATGTGCCCTTTCAGCAATTATCTCAAACATGCCTGTGTTGTCTTCTTAGTGCATAAGTACTGCTGAACTCCAACTATTTCCAGATGTCTGAGACAAAAGGAATAGCAAAATAGTGATGCAAGATACTAATTACCTTTACTTTGTGTCAGATGTAAAAGAGCTACGTTTGGTCTCAGCTTACTTCCTTTGACAGGCAGCTGTTGCCCTTTCTTGCCAGAACAATGTAAAGTCCATGAAGACATTACTGTTCACTGAACATTGCCTGGCCCATTGCCTAGAAGACAGTATTCTAAATGGCAAAACAACTGCAGGGTCAAATGATATAGGGTAACTTAACCCACTCTGTTAATCAGTCTCTGCTTAATGTATTGAAGATCTGGATTTCTTCCCTAGTTTGTGGTTTGTACTCATGCTATACCTTCTCTTTGCTGAGTGAAAATCAGAGAATGCAGACTTCAAAAAAAATAATCTGAAACTGTCAGAAAAAAGGGATTCTTGTTCCATATCTTGACTGTTCTGAAAGTAAAAATAACAACCTACATGAAAATTTTGCAGCTCAATAGAATTACACTTCTCTGCTCTAACTGAAATATTCTTATGAAACTCATGTTAAAAATAATAGTAATTAAAAAAGATACAGTTTCAAATTCTTATAATTATACAGTTCAAAAACATCCACAATTTTATTTATTGTCTGCTAACACTACCTGGACAGAGGGCAGTGTTATTGCAAACCCTTGATTCTCTTAAAGGGCCGCTGCAGTGTGTCCCGTAAGGTGATACACAAGTTCTGGTTCGCACCTGCGACCCTTGACCACAAGTAACTGAACACGTACTCCACTGGGCCCACTCTTCAACACCAGATTCACCTGTATTCAAGACAACAAACAAACATGAATATAGGCATAAGTATTAGTGAGACGTATTTTTTCCTGAAATTCATTATTGTCTGCTCTTACAAATCAAAGAAAAAGGCACCACACCAAAATAAATAATTAAAAGTTCATGGAGGAAAGCAGCTGTGAAAATGTGCAAAGAATAGAAAATAAAGACACCTACAAGGCTGCAGTCACATTACGTCTGTCAGAGGGAAACATTTTGATCACTTAGCATATTTACAACTTTATGAGAACTACTGCCCTTCAACACTTTAGAAACAACACTGCCCTCAGGATGTGAAAAGAGCATAGACAACTCTTTTTATACAATAGCAAAGGATTTATCTTTGATATTTATACTTTTCATTCTAGAATGAAGGCTAGGTAATAGTTTAAAAAACACTGTCAGTAAGGGAATTCTTATTAAAAATTAAACCCAAACCAACTCCATAATTTCTTATCTTTTCTTCAGCAAAGGAGAGTCATTAGCATTTGAGAGAAGTTCCCTGCCAAAGAGAAGCACTTTGCTTACCAAATTATAATCTGAATGGTGGGAGGGTTGTTTGGTTTGATCTGGTTTTACTGCACAGACCTGCTCCTTGCTTTTGACCTAGACATGTAACTCCTGGATGTGCTAGACCTCGTGACTTCTTACAGTACATTCTACTATGTTCAAAATTGTCAGCTGTGATTTATTATTACAGTACATTTGAATAGCTTTTTTAATTTATTTATTGTTGAGAGATAGCATATCATATTATTTCTATTTATTTTGAAAGGAAATAGTGCATAAAGTATTCTTGCATGTATGTTCAGGAAAGAACGCTTAAATATCATTTCCATGAACAGCTATACACACAGTTCTGGAATTCCTTTCCCAAAGCCACTGATGTTCAGAAAACTGGATCCCTTGAGTATTCTCAGAAAGTAAATAAAAAATAACGTGAATAAATCTCACTGAAAAAATAGAGAAAAAAAAAATGTGGATTCATGATTACCTTCTTCCATTAAAAATCAGTGTAAAATGGCGTGGTGACGCCTGTATTACACCCTTGATTTTTAAATCTAAGTCCTTTTTGAAATAAATATGATTTTCTACTTTAAAATTAGCGGCTTGCTCCAACCATAAGTCTTGAATAGCTTACTTAAAATTTCAGTTATCTTAATAGACTTCTAATCTTCCAAATATTGATGACAGTCAAGGGTATGTCTACAGACTGGGAAGACTCTGGTGAGTCTAAGAATGCAGTAAATTATACACTGTTTCTTGAAACTGTGCTTTTGTAATGAGCATTTGTCCACGCTCGTTTTTTTTTTGTCTCCAGAGGCCAAGTATGAAAGCTTTACAAAATGCTTGTTTCTGCTACCCTCTAAGAAGCAATTCTAAGGCTATTAAATGCTTAAAAAAAAAAAGGAGTGCTTCTTATTCAGAATGCTTTACAATCAGCACACAAATCTTTCTGTTTTTCATAAAATTCTAACAATGTTTATGGTCAAGGACAAAATGATGAGGTTTTTTACATATAAAAATTCACCAAAGTGATTTTTGTACTTATTTTCTTTATTTGTTAGGTGAAAACCTGAGAAATTTCATCACTGATTATTTTTTTAATATTTTTTCTGATATGAGTTTAGCATTTTCATTAGGTTGTTACATGTCTTGAGTTCAGACTAGACGAGATAATATGGTAAATGCAGTTAATACGTAGGTACACATTAATAATTATATAATATGTACTATAAGCTCTATGTACATGGTAAAAAAAAATACTTGTATTACTATGGGTTTCTGAGATACTATTTTTTGGCTTTTCCTACATGTCTGAAGTCTGACTTTGTTAAAATGGTTTAGATGGAAGGTTAAAAAGCAGAAAAAGTCAAAGCTTTGTTTCTCAAGATGTTCCTTGTTATGTAAACCAGTCATATATACTCAGTGTAAATTAACCATTATCCAACACAGACATGGTGACAGTGCATAGCTAATAAAATACAGAAATGAAGTATTACAGATTTAAAATTTTGGGTATCTTAAAGTGATAAAAAGTTGCTCTTAAACCTCGGAATATAATGAAAAATAGCAATAACATGATACTAAGAAATGTGTTTGCACTGAGTCAATTCTGAAATTGTTAGTAATGATAAGAACTTCTGATCATCTACGTACTGTCAGTTCACAAAAGGCAGAATCTAGCAGTATACTTCAACATATGTAAAGGATAGAAGGCTTAAACATTTGTTGGAGCAAGATCCTTCACACTAACATGATGTATGGTGCAAAAAGAGTGAAATAAGAGAACATAAAAACCAAATTTATCTCATGAGCTGCTTTGCTTCCTTTTTCACAATGCATACGATATTTTGAAAAATTTAAAATGTTCAGAGTATTTTGTACTGCTGGCAGGATGATTGTTATTTATTTTAAAATATTTTATAGGAGGGAAAGATTTTCACGCACACATACCGTAGGTAACCATGTGTAATTTAAACAAATAAAACCTTTATGTTCTAGATTAAATCTAGATCATCTACGTAATCTGCCAATACATTTTCTATCATTTTCTTAATGTCTTTTCCATATTTTTTTCTTTTCTGATATAAAAATTTCAAAAGGCCTACTCTTTATTTTCCTTCTAGTTTTCTGTTGCTTGAGAACTCTTAAATATTTATATCTGTTGTATTAAACCTACAATCTCAAATTAAGTATTGGCAAACTACCAGGCCCTTATTCTCCCCTGCTGCTTGACATGTAACAGGAAACATAACTTACTGTATAGAAGGCCTCATTGATATGTGCAACACTTACCTGTATTATACTCTCTAAATCCCATAACACCTAAGGGAAGGATCAGTCCAAACACATAAAATGACAAATATAGGACAGTAAATTATTCACACTTTTTTTTTTTTTTTAAATAAAATGTTTTACTGCCTCATATGACTCACAAACAAACAGGAGAATGCATATTTTAGTACCACATTTAAAAACTCTTCATTCCCAGCAAAATTTGGTGGATTAAGTCCGCTGTTCTAACAGTATTCAATGTTTTTCATAAATATTTTCCAGGATAATTCTCTATTCCTATCTCTCTACCTTCTTAAACAGTATAAGCATTTTGTTATACTTTTCCATCTGTTGTATTATTACACAAAACAAAATATTAAAAAGGCTTAAAATTTAAGAAACCTCATAAACTCAGTATCCATTTACATTAAAGGCTATTAGACCTCTTAGTACATGGGTAAATTAATGAGATAGATATGTTAGAATAAACTCTATGAATCATTTTAAGATATCACATTAATTATACCACAAGAAAATGAATGCATTAGAAGTGAAGAAAATATGCAATGATCACTACAAAGAAAAATCAAAATGAAGAAGAGATGAAAATTAGTATGTCCAAAAAGAGCACAGTATTACATAAAATGTATTAACCTACAGTATGTAAAATATAGATTTCCTTGAAGCTTGGCATGTAAATTTATTTGCTTTGCTGACACAAGTCACATGCTTTCAAAATAGGACCTGGAAAACCAAGCCTGTATAATTTTGAATGTTCATCTCCCACTCCACACACACAATCTATCAGAAGGTGATGGTGTAAGTGCTGCATTTATAATGCAGTTCTCTAACACCGATAATAGATGCACTGCAATGCATGACTAGAAATTATCAAATACAGATTTTACCTGGCATTATGAAAGTTTTGGGGATTTATCCGAGGAAGTATCATCTTATTTTTTTGAGTAATTGTATGAATTCAAGAAGCAGCATAGAAGCAAAGGTGTTATTCTATGTAGTAAGCAACTAACGTTCTAAGTCTGAGCTAGGTATGTGAGTAATAAGTTCTACTTGCCTAAACAAAAACTTCATGGAGAACAAGAGGGTTCTAGGCTCCCTTCTTCCACTACATTTGCTTAGAGTAGTATCAACTGAGAGTTAGCCATAAAAGTAGTCATATAGATTAATAGGAGGGAAACAGACTTTTTCTCCTAAATTCTTTACCAAACAGATCTACACTGATTGGCTGTACACGTATTTAAATTACTTAATATATTGATTTCTGCAAATCTGTTAAGGAAAGCACCCTACTATAAGGAAGTCAACATGCAACGTAACTAGAAGCAACTATAGCTCTTTTACTAAAGTGAATATAAACTGGAAGCATTATGTATGACTGATGCAGGCATATTTTCTAGGTTAGTATCTATAGAATACAGATTAAGTTGTTTCAAATCCATACAATAATTATGGGGCACAAGAATTTTAACACAGTAACTTACTGGAATGGAACCTGTAAGGAACCATTAAAGAGTTAGATTTTACCAACAGATACTCAGACCATTACTGATGTCAAAATGGATAGTAATTTTGGTGTATGAGAGCTTAATTCAACTCACCACTGAAATCTTATCATTGACCTCAAAGGCAGCTGTGGTAACTGTTGGTAAACAGGCATTTTATTATTTATTTTTTTTCCCCATTACTTCAGCTCTATGTTTGTAATATCATTTTGGTATCCTTATCTAAAGAAGATGAAGTTGCTCAAACAAAATTAGCAAATATGTTTTAGATGAAAAACTGTTAGATAATTTGCACATCCAATTAAAAACTACTTACGGCCAATTTCATTTAGCAATTATGAATCTAGAAGCTAGAGAATAGAGCTTTGTGCTGGGCCAAAGATAGTAAATGCTGAATGTATGCACATTGAAGTCTCCCTAGTAATTAATTAATTTGATAAACGCCTAAAGCTGGGATTAGACCTCAGTCTATTTATAAAGAAAGTCTGAAGCATGTTCTTAACATCTTTGAAAAAATGTTAATATGTCACAGTAAGCTGTCCTGTGTCTCGTACATGTGAGACTTTTTTTACTACTAATGAAATTCATGCTTACACTAAATGATTAAGCATCAACATTCACAGTGCATGTTTTTGTAAGATCTACCTAATTCTCAGCTACTTTATTTATGGACTTTAACTGGTGAAAAAAAAAATAAAATAAATGATTCAAAAAAAGTATCAGCTTAGAAAACTGACAAATATGCAGCAAAAGATTATGGAAACATGCAGTGGTTTTGCTAAAATTAACAACAGTAAATAGAAAAATGTAACTGATGTATTACCAGTTTGTGCCATAAATTTAGCAGCATCAGCTTGTTCCTGAGGGACCCTTTTCTCATGAACAGATCGAGGTCGCTGACTTTTAATTGTATGATCTCCCATCATTCCAAATTCTAAAGACAGAATAAAGGTTTATGAAAGCTTGTGTGTAGACATTTCTCAAAAGTCACATACTGTCTCATGCAATATGTTCCTAAACATACCTGGAAATTGCTGGTAAGAGTCAGGCAAGTGATCATGGCAGTTAACATCAACTTAGCTTTGCTACACTCAGCTTTTAATAAATACTTATATTTGTGTCTGCAGATTTTTCAGACATGATTCAATATTCAATGTAGTGACACATACTATAAATCAGCTGTATGACACAGGAAAAAAACAATTATTCAAATGCAGCCATTTTATTCCTATATTTTGAATCAGTGCAAACCACATCAGAAAATGATTGTGACAGTGTTAGACATTGCTGCTCTACAGCAGAGCCTGCTGCTACTCCAGAGGACATATTTCTGCTCTCATCGTTCAGGCTGACGAAGCCTTCAACAGAGGTAACGAGTCGTCTTTGGGAATGGTGGCAATGCAAAATAAATAGCAATTTAGCCAATGAAGTGCTTAATTTCCAGGCTGAATCCAGCAGAACAAGTGCTTTTTCCTGTCCTTGAAAGGAACTGTTTCCTTTCTGAAACCTCCCAGTTAAAAAGACTATAGGATACACTTTGCCCTCAGTATTTAAAAAGAAGTCCCCACTGATTTTAATAGGATTAATTAATGGATTTTAATAGGGAAATCTACATAAAAGTTGATGACATAAAGGCCCAGAGTGGGACACAAGAGTGCTTCAATTTTTATCCTGTCACTGCTGTCATTTTCCCTCTCTGGTTCTGTGCAAACCTCCTAGACTTCTACCTCAGACTCCCATTTTTCCCTTCTGTCATGAATTGTGGAGGGACCTTTGTACTTAGAGGTGGACTTCTGCATCTTCAGCACAGTTCCCTCTGGTCTTCTCAGGCACACACAGCTGTCTGCAGCTTGGTGCTAAATACTCAGTTTCTGTTGGGACTCTGTGCCAAGAACCATGGGTTAACACTGAAACTACAACCACATCAATTTTCTGATGAGGCAGAAGGTGTCTGAAGCACTAGGAATTTAAACATTAAAGAATCCTTTCTGCTGGAAGGTGTCCTTGCAAATGCAAAATTCAAAATTCTCCTCAATTTGTAAACTTATGAAGATAATAAAACTTACCTTCCTGACTCAAAAGATGTAAAAAATTATATATGATGTAAATGCTACTTATAAATATTATTTGCAAACATATTGTCTTGATAAATCATTAAATATATTTAAATTTGTCTTTAGAGTATAGAAATAATAAAAGGTAAATATATATTTTAAGGGATCAATCAGTAGAGAGAGGGTTTTTAACTTTCTAGTAAATTATTAATGTATTTTTCAAAAAATTTGTAAATATTCATTAATGGAACCACTTAAAATATAAATTTAATTATTCATTTGAGAACAGCAATGCAGTTTGCACTCAAAATGAGAATATTTGCAAATTTAATTAATAAAATATATTTTTATAATTAGGCATTCA
>JAAGNO010015417.1:62849-85693 GCA_033439905.1 Ceryle rudis
GGTCTTTGAGATGCACTTTTCAACTAATAGCCCTTTGATATATTAAGCATTTATATAGTAAATATATAAATATACATTAAAGATAAATGTTTCATAACAAAGATAAAAATATAAGTTTTTTAAAAAATGGAACCAGACTTATACAGTGCTCTCTTTTCCAGCTGAAGTATTTAGCCAAATGCTGCACGAGAGCAAAAGTAGCAACAGGAAATGCAGTGTACTGATATAAGTGAGGAATTTAAAACCTCACTAAAATTCAGGTCTCATAAGCAAAGAAAAATAAGGGTCAAGTACATTTTCATAATGGGATCAGAAGTGTCCAGGTTCTGCATATAAGTACAAACAGTGCTCTCAGAATTGTTTAATCTAAGAAGCTTAACAGTAATGCATTTTTATTAAGCATGTTATAATAAAATATATAAGTGACTGTCATAGTTTACAGTAAATACAGCACAGAATACAACTTCCTCCATTTTCAGATCCTAGATAAATGATGAATGTAGAAGAAGAAAGAGTTACACTTTTCCCTCAATACTTCACAGAAGACATGTATTTAAATGCTTTCTGGGCTGGAAAAGCATTTTAACCCAAGTCAGCCTAAAGTATGACTAAATGGCACAGTTTCAAAGAGCTGTTTGTGTGAATAAGGTGTTAACAACCATCTTACCCTAGACAGTATCTGGCATAGAGTTGTCCTGTAAGGTCTAGTCAGCATGATTCGAGACCAGATGTTTGGGATATAATACTGGATGTTTGAACTGGGATTCTGAATAAAGGAATTTTTCTCATTCTCACTCCTTTTACCCAGCTCTTGCTGCTGAGAATTATTTTTCTAACCCAGAAGAAGGTGTTTTTATGTACATCAGCCCCTGAACAGAATTTTTTGGTGATTCCTTTCCTAATTTTCTCTTGGTTGAAACAGGACAATCTTTCTCTGTTTTTACCTCAAACATTCATTTTAATCATATTGTTTCATTAAGTAAAGAGGGACAATTAATCTTTTCAGCAGCAAATAGGTACACGGCCTGATGCAGAAATCAATGTGATTCTAAGTTAGACCTGGAAACAGGAAAGGGTTTTAATGCTTTTTATTACCTTGTTAATGTTATAACCTACCTGCTTGAGAGTAAAACTCATAAAGAAATACCTCAAAACGTAAATAACAAATAGCGTTATGGGGAACCTTAAATGGATCGTTTTAACCAGATCATGACTTATAATAAAACATAACATATTCCAAACACTTGTGGTAGAAAATCTGAGGTTTTGTTATAAAAGAATTTATCCTGCTGTCAGCGGTCCTTTGGTGGCTATGGAAGTACAACAGTTTCCTGCAATAGGATGCTTATCCTTTCTCTTCTCAGCTGTACACAATGGATCAATAATTGAAAGTATTTTAGCAACACATATATATTAATATCGATGTGATTTATCATTTCATTTTACATATAACTCTGAAGCATGTAATATAGTTCCATGCCTTCTAGTAGTGAAAGAAACACAATATTAATTTCTGAAATTCCAGTTGTTTTGGTTTGGGTTGGGTTTTTTACAGCTTGAGTACTATTTACAACTCTTACGTGCAATTCCATTGGCTTTACCTTTATTTTTATGTTATGTTATGGGAATTTTTATTCCTATTGAGTAACCTTTTTAGTTTTTAAAGGAGAAGCTAAAATCTTACGGCCAATGTAGGTGTACGTTTTTAGGAGAGAAGAGAGGTGCCATGTGCTCTCTGTAGGAATAAAGAAGAAAAAAACATCTGTTAATGGTATAAAAATGCAAAGTAGGAAGACTGAGCAATACAAAAGAAAAAAAAAATACCACCTTTCCAAGTTTCTACTCACAAATGGCTAGTGTTTTCATTTTGACAAGTGGATAATCATTAAAGTTAGGGTACATGTCAAACAGATTTTATGCCTAGGCTGCTTAATAATATTTGTAAGCCCTTTACATATATATTCTAGTGATCAGATGACACTATAGACCATGTTGGTTTGTCTCTTATGGCTATTTTTATGTCACGTTTCATAAGAACTTCACAGCATAGATTTATTGATCTGGTTATAGGTGTACCATCTACTATGAATTCTGCTATTAGTGGCACAGAACAAACTGGCATTAATTAAAAAAGCCTTTTGCAGCAGAGTAGCTGGTGACAACAGAGTGAATGAACTGTTGAACTAAAAAAAGTAATTCTGAGACCTTTAGGGTTACCCCTGCAGGATATTTAAAATCTGAAGCAACCTTTGAGAGTTGCTGACTGTCCTCAGCTTGTACTGTACCATACACCTGGAAGGTGAGATGTTTTGCGGCTTCCCGAAGGCTGATCACAACCTAATAGCAAGAAGAGGCAATTGATTCCCCAAACTGACTGTCATTTTCTTCTCTCACCCACAGCACTCCAGCAGTGTACTTCATACTATCCTCGACACTCCTGAACTGTAAATAGTCAAATGAGTGTTTTCAATTACTCTTGACTACGGAATGGATATTAAAGGCCTTGCAGCCAGAATGTGCATTAATGCAAACTGTCTCGTGCAGTAGCACAGCATCCTCTTTGTGCCAACACGCAAATGTTTTTCCCATAAATTGTGCAAAATGCTGATGTCAGTCCCAGGTGAAGGGGAAGGAGGGGGTGCAGAGGACAGAAGGAAGAAAGAAGAGAGCTATAGAAATATGTGAAGAACCAGTTTGTTTAAATTAATTTTTGGACTGAACCATTAACTGATATCAATAGATCTGATTAATTGCAGACTTCCAGGAGTTTGAAAAAGTTTCCTGCACATTTAATTTCTTCGTAGCCCATTCTACATTTTCTCCTACAAAGATACTAGTGCAATATACAGTAGTAGCAGCACTTAGGCTTTTTTTGTCACAGTTGTAGCTGGTCAGTACAATTTCTTCTGGTCACTAGATGGCAGAATGTGTGTTGACTTAGAAGCACGATTTTGCATTCATTTGAGAAGCTGGGACTTTGTTTCTTTTTCACTATAAAATTCTCTCTCAACTATATATGTATAAAAATGAAATAATTCATTACATTCAAAGGACTGGGGGGGGGGTTGTTTGCATTTTTTTTAGTTCCTTTTTTAGGGCTGCAGATAAAACTCCCTTACAGTACTCTTTGTGACAAAAGAGAAAAAAATCACAGGAGCACTCCCTTCCTTGTCTCCAGCCCTACTTCACTGTAGCAGGCACCCAGGCACCACAAGGAAGCACTTGTTCTCGCCTGCATTGGCAGGACACAGAGCCTCAGGGCATCAGTGAATGTCATCACTCTGCAGTACAGATTTAAGCTATGGCTTTCTATGAGAACCCCTTAAAATGATATTTCCTCACCAGGCAGGCAAGTTGCCAAAATGGTAACATAGCTATTAGCTGAATTAGATTTCCATGGGAACCTCTTCTTAGCAAATGTGGAAAACGTTCTTACAACAGTCTTTGCCTACTTCCTACGTAAATCCTGGTCCCATACAAACTCCTCTTTTGGCTCTCCAAAACAGTATAGAAGAGCTTTGACCAGTTTCAAATTGAATGGAGTAATTTCTTTCACTAGAGTGAATTAAGATCTGAACTGAGCTGCATTCATGAACACAGAAAGATATCTTATTACTGATGAAAACACAGAGAGGAATTTAATAGTAGTTGAAATATGAAAGGCAATAGTATTTGTACTAAGAAAGTAATTTTTTTTTTATTATAATACACTCTTGCATTTATCAAGTAAAAGAAAAAGTTAACATTTGTAGGAAATTAGATACAAGTTTTCCTCTCTCACACACAGAGATATACTAATACATGTAAGTATGTACTCTTTCATCTTTTAAAAAATTATGGAAAATAATTATGTCTGCTAAACAGTCAACATACTGTACATAGGTAATAAGTTTTGTTTGTCTAGGGATATCCATTTGGTCCTAGGTAATAATGTTGGATTAACAGTCCAGCACTGTTTAACATCTCTGTTGGCAACATGGGACAGGGGGATTGAGTGCATCCTGAGCAAGTCTGCATGTGGAACCCAGCTGTGTGGTGTGGTCACGACACTGGAAAGAAGGGATGCCTTCCAGAGGGACCCTGACAAGCTTCAGAAGTGGGCCTGTGTGAACCCCACGAGGTTCCACAAGACCAAGTGTAAGGTCCTCAACCTGTGTCAGGGCAATCCCAAGCACAAATACAGGCTGGGTGGAGAATGGTTTTGGAACATCCCTGCGGAGAAGGACTTGGGGGTGCTGGTAGATGAAAAACTGAATATGAGCCAGAAATGTGCGCTTGAAGCCCAGAAAGCCAGTTGCATCCTGGGCTGCATCAAAAGAAGCAGGTCAAGGGAGGTGATTCTCCCCCTCTACTCCACTCTTGTGAGACCCCACCTGGAGTGCTGCATTCAGCTTTGGAGCCCCCAAGAAAAGAAGGACATGAACCTGCTTGAGTGGCTCCAGAGGAGGGCCACAAAGATGATCAAGAGGCTGGAGCACCACTGATAAGGAAACAGACTGAAAGAGTTGGAGTTATTCAGCCTGGAGAGGAGAAGGCTCTGGGGAGACTTTATAGCATCCTTCCAGTACATGAAGGGGACCTACAGGAAAGATGGGGAGTGACTATTCATCAAGTAATGTAGTGATAGGACAAGCGGTAATGGTTTTAAACTGAAAGAGGGTAGATTTAGATCAGATTTAAATTCTCTGCTGTGAGGATGGTGAGACACTGGCATAGGTTGCCCAGAGAAGTTGTGGATGTTCTGTCTCAGAAAATGTTCTAGGAGAGGTAGAATGGGCCTTTGAGCAACCTGATCTAGTGCAGGTTATCCCTGCCCATGGCAGGGGGGTTGAAACTAGATGATCTTTCATGTGCCTTCCAGCCCAAACCATTCTATGATTCTATAATACTATTACGGGAATTCTTAATGACTTAAGAATCAAAACATTACTGAATTAAAATATTAACTATAGCACAAATTCTGATGAGCTAGACTTTCTCAGGCAATGCAATCTGCTGTCGATCTGCGCATCTCTGCAGTAGCTCTCTTGGCCAGTCATTATCTTCAGTGGGATCTGAACCTGTTTATTCACAGTTACAGATTTGGTCAGTGAAGAATATCATAAAGATGTAACAGTGATTCACTTTGCATGTGCACAGAATTTTGAAATTGTGCAAACTATTACTTTCCTTCCTGGGCCCAATTCCTCATCATCTTACACCTAGGCAGGGGAAATTGAGCATGTGAACCTAGTGTAGTGTCTCATACCTGTTCAGAATGAATGTAAAATGTCACCACAGCAGGTAGTTTGTTTTCACATGTGCTTTGCAGAATTATAACTAGGCAAAGGAGGGGTAAATGAAAGCCCAAACTGCAGCTTTACCCGTTTACATCTCTACTAAATCTGACCTATTTTATAATTATGATGGCCAGTATGCAGAAGTTGCTCTCTAGTTTACATTTTTTCCATTCAAATTTTTACATAGCAATCCATCCAAAAATGTTTGTATTCAAATAAAACCAAACTGATGATATTCACAGGTCCCTTCCAACCACTAACATTCTGTGATTCCGTGAAAAGAAACTTATATTATCAAGTTTAACATTAAATTTTTCTAAATTCAGCAGTGCACTTTTCTCTCATATTCCCTATTTTCTCTCAGGAGATTCACCAATGTAATAACACATTGAAGAATGAAAACACAGGGGAACACCTTTATTTATTTTTGCTTTTTTTTAATGAAACTCCTTTAATGCATTCTCCTGTAATGTTCTCATCATTTTAATGTTTCTACTATAATAACTTATTCATGTGTAGCCTTTAAAAATTTAAATCGTACTATCATAATAATCCTTTGGTATCTTCATTGCTTTATTACATTTCATACCATTTTACTTCTGCATTAAGTATTTTGCTTTTGTCACATATTTAATTAATTGAATTATTGATATGGTTAGCCAGGGAAGTAGTTATTTCAGAATATTAGCATTTTTATATAAACAATCTCTTTCTACTGAACACTGCAGCAAGCTGTCTATATATTACACACAGGCTACTGTGTGCAATTTTTTTTTTCTCTGTACATTTACAACTCAAGAGAAAATGACTGAGGATAAACTGTCATTTTCTAAGCTATTCTCGATTCAATAATTTCATTCTCTTTCTTTTCTTTTCTAGAAGCACTGAAAAGTAAGTAAAAGTAATTGTAGAAAGCAGGATTCACAAGGACATCTAGACTATTTCCTTGCCCTGGAACTATTTACCACAGACATTCCTGCAGATGGTTGCCTAATCTTCTCTAAATGATAGCAGCATTCATTAAAGTTTGAGCTGAATTATCTATGAGTTTGTGACAGTGAAGTTTGCAGTCTGTGTAACATTCTGAAGCTGTATGAAGAGAAGGAACAAGAATCAGTGTTTTAAATAATAGGTACTGCAAACGCTATTCACTAAGCACAGTTAAACTGAGTGTAAGGGTTTTTTTTAGAACGGTGAAGATTCTAAGTGAAGCTAAATGATATTTCATGCCTTTTTAAGAGCACTTTCTTGTCCTTGTTTAAGTCTTCTAAACTGTTTTTACAAAAGAATAATAAAATATGGAGGAACTGTCACTGGATGTGAATTTTGCACATTACACTTCTTTCAGAAATACATGCATGGGATTTTAAGTAGAAAAGCACATAAGAGATTTATGCAAAAACTATCAATGAAAATCACTGGGACCTAGATCTTTCAGGATTTTTTTAAAATCCATTAGGTGTTTTCACTGAATTTAGTAAAAGCATGTTTTTTGAGGTCTCCGAGATTCTCATTTCAGTGTCAGAATCAGTAATTCATGTAATGGTTTTAGAGACCCAGATAACACACTGAGGCTAAAAGGCAGTGTTCTCCTTCACCCTTACTGCATAATCCACATTTAGAAAACATAACTGAGCTCATCTCCTAACTTGTCCTTCCTACCTCTATGGCCCATAGTGTCAGAGAGGACCACATGGTTGGTTTACTTTACAGGTATTGCCCATGCAATGCCTCTATAAAAGCAAATGAACTGTTCAACAGCAGATTTGAATTAAGCAACGCAGAGTTTGTCGACCACCTCTTAGTAAAGTTCACCCTGAAGCCTGTATTAAAGAATATCAAGGTGCAAGATTTCTCTTTTACTTGACACCAAAAAAAAAAAAAACCAAACCTAATGATAACGTCCTAAAAACTATAGCAGAAAAATAGACCCAAGAGAAGATGTATTCACTGAGCATAATCTATCTGATCATAATGTATTGTTAACACAGGAATATCAACACTTCCCTGGGTTGAGAAAATGAATCCATTAGAATTAGTGAGACTATGATAATGATGTGCTACAGGTCTACAAAATACACAGACTACTTTGAGAGTCATCAGTATACTTGGGGTTTTTGCACTGTTTTTTTAAACTTTTAAAAATGCTGTTTTGTAGTTGTGACAGATTTCTACTCAAAGTTCACTCTGGTCCAGTTCTCTGATCAAACTAGAAGGCAAGATAAAACACAATCTAGTTATGCAACATGACATTTATACTCACATTAGGGAGAACAATGGGGAAAACACTACTGAAGTGGTATCACCATCAGAGGTAGAAGGTCATGCCTGTCTTTCATCAATAAGCATCAAAGTAACTGATTTTAGTATCCTCATTGTTTCTACATCTCTATATGATGTTAGATACTTGAATCACTTATTTTAATATTCTCATGCATCTTCTACAAATATTACTGCAAAAATCTATACCTTTTGACCTCCAGAATGATTAATGGAAGTGTACTTCACGGAGTATTGTGGCTGCTTCCCCTACAGATGTCAATAATAAGGATCATTTAAAAACATCTATTCCCTGATGGCTGCGGAAGATACAGCTCATGTAACTCACTTCAGCTTGTCAGCATAATATGTGATATGGTTACCTAAAATTTGTCTTAGCTCATCATGGTCCATCATTTGAAAAAATGATGCCAATAGTCAATATATATGAAAGCCTGGAGATTGCCAGCAGGATTTTTTTTCAATTAAGTTGGTTAGTTCTGGACTTTCTATAGAGCCTTTGATTCTCATTAAGTGCTCACGGACATAGATAAACTAGTATCTCTTTCATGAAGAATTCTGCAGTTAGTGGTGTTTTACTTAGTGCAAAGAGACTTTCTCTTAATAGCTGAAGATCTGCAACGATGTGTATCGTGGTTTAAGACTGGAATCTCATTATGTTGCTCCTAACTATGAACCTTTTTTGAATTGTCTGCAGAGCTGCTTGCCCATCTGCCCACAGATATCCTCTAAAGTTCTCCCATTGTCTCTACTCCGCTGCTGCCCAGAAAGGGCTGGAAAGGAATGAATTTTCCAGGAAGCTCAGTAAAATAGTTACAAAAATATTTTTTATACCAATATAATTTCAAACAGACTATTAAATTTGCTTCAAATTATGTTTTTGCCTCTTGTGTGCTGGATCTCTGAACATACTCTAATGATTTAGTTACCCGAAAGAACTGTTCTCAAATACAGTCTACTGTAAGCATGTATGCTGCAATATTTATGGTAAGAAAACTCTGAATCAATAAATTATATTATTCTCACTAGAGACTTCATAGCACATATTCTGATTGTACAATCAGGAATCAGATTTAGAACTCTAAAAGCCATATGTCTACTCACAGCTAGCTAACATAAAAACCAGTGAGTATTGAGGAATAGAGGAAGTGTTTGTTTGGGGGAATAATGCTTAACTGTTTTTAGAACATCTACAGTATTGGGGGAAAATAGTCAGATTTTGGGCACACAAGATTTCAGCTCTGAAGTAGTAGAATCAAACTTCAAAGCTTCTATGCATTTTATTACTTCCACTTAGAAAACTTGCCTTGTTATTTACTTAGAATACCATGGCTCCAACACTACTATCACAGTGAACAGGTTAAACTTATTTCACATTAACAGTTAACTTTAAAAAGAGAGTAAGGCAGAAGACGTTAGAAGTTCAGAAAATTCAGAAACCCCCCCCCCAGTGTGTTGACCACAAATATTACACAGTGTGTATTTCTTGCTTTGGTCTAGTTATCAAAAGTATGTTAGGTAGCCTGAAAAACTAATGTTGAAGATCACAAGGTACCGGATCTCAGAAGAACACCAAAGTAAAACAAATCCTAGCTTTAGACTTAATATCAATACTACTCGTTCGGTAGTGATCTTGTGGAATAATTTTTACATTTTCCAGGATATATTGAAGTTTGGTCTTTATTAAAAAAAAAAAAAAAAAGGTTACTTCAGCATAGTATTCATTCACATATGAGTAAATAAAGTACTTCTAAAAGCTAAAATCTTACGATTTTAGAAATAACTTTAGGCAAATTATACAATTCTGGTTTTTAAAAATTATTGTCTTGATATATAAGTAGCAAACTCCACTGAAATTTGTTCAAGGATTCCTTGGTTTCAAAAGTAACGTTCCATTAGTTTTAATGAAGGTATTGAAAGTGCTGCTGCAATGGGTCTGCAAAGCCTGACTGAACTGGAGCGCTGTGTGCCAGAACTGTCTCTGGAGCCCTGAAGTAGTTATATCTACAGTCAGAGCAGTTTATTTCCCAGGGTAACTGCAGAGCCCATTGATGCAAGACATGGTTATATAAATGCCCACATGCTAACATATGTAAAACATCTCAAAAGGATAGTCTGGTGCACAAGATCTATCTCTGGGAAAAGGGCTTGGTGCCACATGACAGCACATGTATAGAGTTTAGGCCACAGAACAGATGTTCCCATTTCTTACTACCGTGTAATTTATATATTTAAAGAATCATTACAAATTCCCAAAAGACATGAAGAAGCAATTTTTTATGTAACAGATTCTATCCAAAAATAAGTCATTAATGCTAATATACAACTTCCTATATTGGTAATCACGCTTAACACTTATCTATAATTTTGGTCATTTTATGTGTTACATTCCAATTACTCTTTCCCACTATCAAAAGAACTGATGAGTGTAATTCTGCCTCATGTTGTGATTTTAATATTGAACATCAGAGAAACATCACTTACAAGTGACAATACTTTTACCTCCACCGGTGTAAATCAAAAGTCATGAAATAATGGAATTAAACATGTATTACTGCTGTGTGAGCAGAACTGGCACCAGATGGATTAATTCCCCTGATTGTGAGCAGCACACAGGACTGACAAACCTAGAATAATAAGTTATTATTTTTCTAGCTCCTTTCTCTGTTAGACCATATGGATTCTTATGCATATCCATACAATTTATTCCTTTAGATCACAGGAACAATTACAGCTTGTTGAAATGTATCTTCACTAAATCCTTATGCATTATGTGGTCAGCTTGGATTTGACTCTTAAGTTGCGGTCTTTTAAAAGGTAGTGACAATAACTTGTTCCCAATATTAAAAATGGGACAGTACAATAATCCAGAAGAGAGAGCTCCAGTTGGGAGAGTGTCTTTCATTGTTGTTGTTGCTCTTTGTTGTTCCCTCATTACCCCAAGGCGATCATTGTTATTGGTGTGAAATGTTAACAGTTGTATGCACTGGGTATGTACTAAATGGAAGTTAGGAATTTCAGCCACTGTACCTTTGTTACATTTCTGTGGCAGGATCTGGGCAGTTTGATAAAAAAAGCAAGAATTGATTAAAAATTGTAAAACACTTGTGGAGAGAAAAATTATTATATTTGATCACTGGACTACTGGTTCTTTTCTGGACAAATGCCTGTATCAATCAAGAAGTACACGAACATTAATCTGAAAAGAAGGTGCTTTTCAAAGAATATAAATAAGATGTAAATTGTTAAACAAGGTAATTCTTACCAGACCTAGAGATAACTCTTTCTTTCTGTAAGGAAAGACAAATCTCTTAGTTGGTATTTATAGTTGGAGCAAATTTTGGGTGCAGTATTTCACTGGCCATTTAGCTCCCTAACACTGGTAATCAATCAAAACACAGTTTAAGGGATTCTAAATTAAAAGACTTAAAAATTGAGAAACTGGGGAGAGTTTCTGGCCAAGTTACAAAGAGCCTGCATAAACAGCAGTCGTTCAAGGTGGTAACTTTTGAGAGGGAGTTACTTCTGATTCTTGTCATGCTCTCTGCAAGGAGTAGATCCTCTGACATGTCCTGGAAAACTTACAAAGTTACTTGTAGGACACAGAATTTGGAGCACCAGAAGAAGACTCCTGCAGGCATCATGGCATCAGGGAAAGTAGGAGTCCTATGGTTCTTACCTAAATAATATCTAAAGAAGAATGTCAGCCATAGGAAAAAAAGCCCAAACAAAAAAATGCGAAGAAACAGAGCAAAAAAAACCCCACAACCCAAAACAACGGCAAAAAACACACAAGCACAATAAATAAATAAAACACAAAAAAAACACCCAAACAAAAAAACCCCAATCAAACAGCCAACAAACCTAAAACCAAAGAAAAGCACAGGTATCAAAAAAGGAAAACATCTCTTCAGAAGGAAAGAAATCACATATTCATACATGTCTGATCAGGGTCAGCCTGTCTCTGCTCACTGCAGGAAGACTGCAGGGTTGAGGAAGACACAGAATAACTTAATCATTAGGGCTTCTGTTTTTATTGGTTGTGTGTGAAAATTCAGAGCATCCTCAGGGTATACAAGCTCAGGTACTGTTTTCTAACTGCTCTGCTTAACTAAAATTTTAGTATGTTATATATATTTTATTTCCATCTCTATTTATTATTACCTCTAAGCTAGGTTCTATTAGAAGAAAAATGTCACAAAGAATTGCAGGCTATTGTATGGGTTCTCTGTAACAATATGCAGCAAATGAACAGGTAAACATTAGTTCTAATTCAGGCCTAGCTGTACAAATGCTGTATCAGTGCACGCCAGGGGGAAATAGGTGATGTTTTTCATATAAAGATGTTACTTAATAAAAAGCTGTTTCAAGGCCAGGCTCATTGATTGAGCTAAGGTAAGAGTTTCAGGCAAAAGAGAAGAAAGGATTTCCGCTTTGCAAGACGAATAGCATTTTGTCAAAGTTGAAAGAGCTTATTTTCTTTTTTTTTTTTAATTATTACTATAGGTTAAAAATATAGGTATATATACAGTTTACATATACAGTTTGAATTTGAATTCTAATTAAAACCTCACTGAAAACAAAAGCTATTTCTGAGTTACACACTTAATTCAGCCTCAATTATATTTCATCAGCCTCACAAAGCAAAAAATCCATTTTTTTCAGAAATGATACCAGTGCATGAATTCAGAAAAAATAGAAACTAAAAAAAAACTTTATTGCATCTACTCAAGCCCACTAGTATTTACATTAAAAGTAAGTTACTACTTCCTACATTAGGCTTCTTCATAATAAAAATAATAGCGACTTCACTTAGTGAAAAGGAAATCGAAGAATCATAATCACATGGGTTGTAACCCAAGAATCATAATTACTTGGAACATATATGGGGATAAAATGTAAAAGGCAATAACCAAATGATAAGCAACTCTGAATCCTATTCATCCCACCCTATAAGGTTGTTAAGAAATGAACTTTTCTAAATATACCAAGAATGAAATAGTAGTTAAGAATCTTTGAGAGCTATGTATCTCTTTCTATTTCCTATTCCAAATACTTACACACTGATAGAAAAATTGCTGGTATTTTCTGCATGTGCTGAGGATGAATAAACTGAGCCACCAGGAAAGTAGGTACCTAAACCCAGTCATCTTATTCTGCTTCAGACTTGGCATTCTGCTTCATGGCCGTGAATTTTTATCATATCCAATCTATTGATGGTGATGCCTGTCAGCTACATTTTTTATTAGGAAAAAGGATCTACAGCTGACAATAGGGTTTGTAGGAGTTCATTCTGCTACTGTTCAAAACTGCTGCAATGAACTCAAAGCAGACATATTAGCCGCATTTTGAACTTGCATGAAAGCAGAGCTATTAGACTGTAAAGCATGACCACTCAACATGTTAATTAAAAAAAAAAACTTTCAAATTAAATATGTTTTTTTTTTTTTTCTGACCTGGTCCACGGCAGAACAACAATCTGTCTCTTCAGCTTTTGCTCCTAATGAGGAGCTCTGCATCTTCACAACCCTTCCAATGGGATTCCTCAGAATACTGGGTTGGGAATGTTTTCGTAATTGAAGGGGTGAATACCGCATGTTTGTCTCCACTGCTCCTGCTTCCCCTAGTGACTTGAACAGAAAGCTGACCTGTGCTTCTACCAGGCCATGGGACCTACTGCAGCGTGTGGGGAGACTGATGGCTGAGCACCAGGCTGCCCTCAAGGAGATTGTTCTCTGACCACTGACAGCCTAGTAAGACATTTTCCTGGATCATCAATATAATGTTCCCTAAGCATCTTCTGATTGTACATCACTCTAAGGTCACTTTGACATAAATAACCAGTGACAGATGAGGCCTGTGGGGTGCTTGTTAGAAAACCAGTGGTAGATATTTTATCCAAAGTCTGATCAATCGTAGCACAGCAAGGTTCTGGAGATCTGTACATGTCGCTGCAGAATCATAACAAGACCATTTCTTCTTCAGCCAGAGACCACAAATTATGAATAGGGCTCCTGCTTATAGAGAGTTTGGTGAATCCAGTGGTCTTCACTTAGAGAAGGCAAGACTACCCAAGCTCTGGAGGAAAGTGCTATCTACCCTGTGAGTAAGTACAGTCTTGTTTGGACAGAGATGACTAATGTTACGGAGGTAGACCTGACTGTGAAAACAGGAGCAACATGTTCACTTCTCGAGGCAGTTAGTTTGACTGTTGAAAATGCCAGCATAGCATCTGCACCAAGACAAGCAGGCCCTCCTCAACTGATGCTTGCATCTGCAGGAAGCTGCCACTGCTATAGCTCTGGGATGTTAGGAAAGGCAAAATATAAAGCTCCTCTGTGCTGTTTGCTTTAAGTCAACAAACAGGAGGGAATATTGGTTTAGAAATATGCTATCCAACATAGAAGATGGACCTCAGAAAAAGGAAGACAGAGATATTTTTAAAAATAGAGGTTTCTTTCCTTAAGAACAAGAAAACACCTCTGTTCTTACATATTTATTATTCTTTCAGAAGAAGAAAATTACCCAGTGGAAGTGTTTGAGATTCATTAGGGTCATTTAGAAATCTTTGCTTTTGATAAATGCAGCGCATGTATTCATATGACTATTTTATTGGAAAATATTTGCCCAGACAACTCAGGCTGCCTAGATTACTGCGGAGGACCCTGATTTTATATTTGTATTCTTCCACTCTACTTTCCCACCCACTGATATTTGTTTCTTTTTTATTGTTATGGCCTTCTAACAGTACTTAATTACAGAGGCTTTCCTCTGCCTTCTCTCAGGTTTTCAGCTTTATTTAGGACATAAGAGCATCCGAGCTGCACAGTTTTCCACAGTACTACATGTGGCTGTGAAAATACCTCACAACCTCCAGATCTGACTTTCTATCTGCCCCCCCAACTTTCTATTTGTACACCTAAAGTCTGTTTCCTCCCTTCATGTACCAGCATCACACTCTTTTCATGTTAATCTCTCAAAATCTATCTATTAACCTCATTAATTAATTAATTAATCTCTATCAATGCTCAGGGCACAACTCCAAGCAGGGGGTGTAGATTTTTACTCTTGATTATTAAAGCAAAGCACAGCACACCAAGATATTGAAGCCACCCAGCATCCCCCCTCCTTAGAACTACTTATCACTCTAGTAATTATTTTGTTCAGCTGTGGCTTTATATTTACTCTTTACAAAACACTAAAAAGACTCAGACTTGATAGCAAACACTGGGGAAACCCACTGTTAATCTTACTACTTTAAGATCTGCTGGTGGGCCAAGTTGTGTTTCATTTAGCTTTTATGTATCTATACACTTATCTTTATCAATATGTAAAATAACTCAAGATAGACTAGAGCAAAAGGAAAAATTTTGCATCTCATATTCTGTTTGTTGAATGGCATTAGATATATTCATGTAAAGCAAGCAGTAATAGCAACTTCATAGTAAAATATTTCTGTATTTTTCATGGAATTACATATATTTCAGAAATATAAATTTCCTTACCATGTCCAGATAGACACTTTGGCTTATCAAAACTTGGTTAATATAGTAGGAAAAATATGAAGAAAAAACAGTAGTACAAAATTCCTTTTTTAAACAGTTTTGTTCCAGATGTTTTCTCAAATATCAGTGCCAGTGTTGTAGTATTTCATTATTTACAATTGTATATTTACTAACTACTTGGAATATTGAATAAGAGGTTGAGAGTCTATGTTCAATATCAGTAACAGGGAAAAGGAAGGTATGAAAGTATTATTTGTATTTCATATGCACATATAGTTAAAGTCTTCCATGCTAGTATCCATGAAATACAGTTCAGTCCCAAGTTGCTACTTACTCCTAAATGTTATATTAACAATGGTAGCATTTTCAATAATTTTTTTAATGATAAGCATTTCTCATGAAGTAATCTAAAATAATATCTTAAATAAGAATTAAGTTATATCCTCATTAGACATGAAGCCAAAATTCAGTCTTGGTCTGTCAGTTCTATTTCCACAAAGGCTTTCTGTAAACCGCCTTATGGCAAAAGCAGTTGACAGTTGCTTGTCTGTCTAACTTCATTAGGCTTCAGAAAAATAAAGGAAAGCTCCACCTCTGTATTTATGTCAAGGTTTAGAGCTGGGCTGGCCACTACACAAATGACAGATCACTCACTCTCTGTTAACCCATCTCCCTTCCTGAAGGGGAAGAGGAAGGCAATAAGGGGGAGAGACTTATGGAAAGAAAATTAAACCAGCTTTAATTAAAAAAATAATAAAATATGGAATATATACAAACATATACAAAACCAATATCAAACTCAACCCCCCTGATGGCAATTACATCACCATCACCACTGATGTGGTGGAGCAGGCATTGGGAAGTTCCCTTAATGGCAGACAGGAACTGGATTCAGGAGATGGATTCTGGAACTGGATTCAGGAACACACAGATCAGGATCAAAGGCAGAATGGACAGAGTCGTCCTTGGATCCTGGTCATTGAAGAAGAGAGCTTGACCCTTGTTGATCCCTCAGCTTTATATTGAATATGATGTATATGAGATGGAATACCTTGTTGGTCAGTTTAGGGTTACCTGTCCTGTCCAATCCTCCCTGCAGGTGTGGCCTTTTACTCTCTGCACCCTCAACAAAATGCACAAGATCCATCAGTGGCCCTGGTGTGCACAGGAGCAAGTATAAGCAAGAGCATCTCTACGTACCAATCTTTGGTAATGACTCCAAACATTGTTATCACTGACAGAAGCAGACACTGTCTGCAAAAATATGACACTAACTTCAAAAAGTGCAGTTAGTTAAAAGAGACTGAGCTGAAAAGCAAAACCACTAAAGAGAATTGGTTCTGTTCTGACTCCAGCTGCTCACCTCTACATGCACCCTCAGCAAGTATGCCGCTGAAAATAAGTTGTGTGGTGCAGTGGACTCACTTGAGGGAAGGGATGCCATCCAGAGGGACCTTGACAGGCTTGAGAAATGGGCCAGTGCAAAATGCCTGAGGTTCAACAAGTCAAAGTGCAAGGTCTGGGCTGGGCCAATCCCAAGCACAATTACAGACTTAGTACAAAGTGGGTTGAGAGTAGCCCCGAAGGGAAGGACTTGTGGATGTCGATTGATGAGAAGTTCAACATGAGCCAGCAGTGTGCCCATGCAGCTCAGAAGGCCGACCGTATCCTAGGATGCATCAAGAGGAGTGTGGCCAGCAGATCGAGAGAAGTGATTCTCCCCCTTTACTCTGCTCTTTTGAGACTCCACCTTGAACACTGCATCCAGTTCTGCTGTCCCCACCGTAAGGAATGAGTCCAGAGGAGGGCCACAAAGATGCTCCAGGGATAGGCTGAGGGAGCTGGGATTGTTCAGCCTGGAGAAGACTCTAGGGGGACCTTATAACAGCCTTCCAATACCTGAAAGGATCCTACAGGAAGGCTGGAGAGGGACTCTTCACAAGAGTGTCCAGTGATAGGATGAGGGGAAGTAGCTTTAAAGTGAGGGAGAACAGGTTTAGATTGGATCTTAGGAAAAAGTTCTTTAGCACAAGGGTCGTGAGACTCTGGAATAGATTACCCAGAGGTATTATGGATACCCCCTTCCCAGTGGTGTTCAAGGCCAGGTTTGATGAGGCCTTAAGCAACCTAGTCTAGTTTAGAGGTGTCCCTGCCCATGGCAGGGAGGTTGGATTAGATGATCTCTAAGGTCTCTTCCAGCCTAAGCCATTCTATGATTCTTTGATTCTGTGTTGTGCATTTTTGGGCTGTCCAGCTTTCCTGCCTGTAGGCTTGCACCAGATGCTGCTTGAACTCTTCTCCAATGGCTACTTAGTGAACAAAAAGATGAGAACTCTGTAAAATGAAAAATAAGTCTGTTATATGTGATGGAAAGTGTTTCCTAGATGCCTTTGTATTTCCCCCTCCTCTGCGGCTCTATGTGCAGAGCAATCAACTGAACTGCTTATCTGCTTTTGTTTCTTCTTGGAAAGTAATGAAGGGGTCAGAGTTAAAAATAGATGCCACGAGTATGGAGGGAAAATTATCTAAATCTTAGAAGCAGCTATGAGGGCCAGTACTGAGTGCAGCTAACAGGGTGTTAGATAAAGAAGGAAGTGTGTCAGCTCCACCTACATTCCTGTTAATCCTAAAGCTTTCCGTTCATTGTCCTCAGGGGGTAAGTGTTTAGCCAGAAATGTGGATTCGAAAGCAGGAGAAAAAGGAAAATAAAAAGCAAACAGAAAATGTTGCAATTCAGATGAAGTCTCCAGAGGGCCTAATTCCATAGGTTTTCTTGTTTCCCAGATTTTCCAGTTTAATTGGAAATGAGGAAAGCCACTGAAGAGAGGAATGGGGCCATGACAGTTATGGAAATGTGGTACTAAAGAAGAAAGTTGATGTGAGCTTAAAGGAATAGTAAGTCATAACAGGGAGCTGATTTTCAAGAACCTTAAAACTGAGGTGTTTGATTATAAACACTGTGGCAGTCACAAACTGTTTATGAAGGGAAATGGAGTTATATATGAAATACAATATTGCATATACCTGTCATGTTTTACTACTGTGTATAAGAGAGCTGCATTATAGGTGTTGAAAAAAATCACAGCTTTTGCATTTTTTAATTTATTCTGTGTATTTTAATTCAAGATCTTTAATGCAGATTTTTTTAATGAGATGTAATTTTTAATGGCTGGATCGTAATGTTGCTGTTCAAATGTCATGAAAATATGTGTATTTTCTTGTGTATTTATCTTTATTCAACTACATTTACTTGTTTGATTCACTTCTTTGTTTGCATCCTTATCCACCTGGCTCGTTTTACTCTAACTTGAACTGTAATTCATATCCATGGGAGTGAAAATGTTATGTAAAGGACATTTATATTTAAAAACTACTGTGAGTGTCTTGACACGTAGGCTAAACACAAGACAGATCTCAAACATCAGTTAACATCCTCTGATCTCTATATGTGAAGTGGGAGCAATAATGCTTACTGTCCCAAGGATGCTGTGAAAATTACCTCATATTTGTAAATATGAAGGCTGAATTACTTCACAAAATCTCATGGAAGTTCTCTGGTGTCCAGGTGGGCCCTACATGACTGTAGGTCCCAACCTCTTCATATACATTTTTTAGACATAACAAGTGTTTTCTAAGAACCGAGACATTTAATAATAGCTTTTTTCCTCTTCCTTTCATGGTTATTTTATTGTTTACAGTTCCCTATGCAAAGATGACCATCTTGAAAACATGGTTGTCACTGTGAATTTAAGGTGTGTTTGTCTTTACAGAAACAGAAAAGGGGGAGCCAGCACAATAACCTTTCAACACAGTATTGAGAATCATTGCTTGTTTCCTTTGCAAAATGTGTTTTCAACAGGGATGGAAAACGTCTGGATTTTGTTGACTGATATTTTATATAATGAAGAAAACAAAAAGAAGACAAAGAAAAGGAAAATTTCACTGAAGCCCAGAAGGATAGTATATGATTCTTATTTCAACTGCTAAATGTTTTCCATGGAATATTTTGAATATGGGAAGAATAATTTTCCCACTACCAGCACCCTGATTACCTCAGGAACTGTGGTAGCATGTATCTTTACCTTCTAGCTGTGAATTCCACACAGCAACTTAATTTATCAGCTGGTTATTAGTCTAACAGTAAAATAATTCTCCACCTCCACACTCAGCCCATAGCTAAAAGCTGGTGCTCTTCTTTACTAGTATATATTAAAAAGGAAAATAAAAAAAAATATGTTGGAGAGCTGCGGCTGCATAAGCATCTTCCTCTCCCACACTTTGTGGTGGTACCAGAAGAAGTAAAGGCAGAGTAAGGATAGAAGTTTTGGTGGCATTGCCAGCACAAGTGGTGGCTGGTCCCACAAGCTGTCCCGTGTCTGTAGCACAAAGGAATAAACCCAATGCCTCTTGAGAAAGGAAGCTCATTCTTTGGGCAGACTGCATTAAACTGGGCCTTGATAACCTTTAATGCTTATCACTGCATTCAGCATTTCAGGGTGGCATTTTAGTATTCATAAAGCCTCTTTATTGTTGTAAAGAAAATAAATCATAATTTTTTAGTTTAGCATTGGTATGCTAAGATCACAAAAACTATTTTCCACCCTTCACCCCACTTTTACCAAAGAAGAGGTGGGATAAGCACCTGAAGAAAGTAAACTAAACAGGGAAGATGGACTAAGAGAGCAGGAGTAGTATAAATATAGGGAATAACATGTCATACAGAGGGCAATGGAGAGAAACTGTGTGTGGCTGAGCAGCAGATTTTGCATGTGAGTGATGGAAGAATTGTTGGCTGGGACAGGAGTCCTGAAACCCACTGCCATGCACAACTATTGGACAGAGAATTGTTGCCAGAGACCCTGGACCTGGCTTCCAAGAAGGGGAACACATGGATTTGTTGCTGATCTGCTCAGACAGTTCTGTGGCTGGGATTTTCTCTTGTTCCAATATTCTACATGCCAAGCTTGTGGAGGCACGGGAGTGCAGAAGCTGCTCCCATGCAGGCTGTGAGCAGCCTGTTTCCTTTGATGAGGCTCTGCCCTACCCTTTGAAGCTGGGTGGGAAGCAAGGGACAGCAATAAACTAGTCCTTGATGCTCTTTGATCTTTGAAATTCATCCTGGTTGGGGAAGCCCACATCAAGCTGTCTGCTCCATATTCTTAACATCGTTGTGGGCAGGCTCTGGCCCAGTGGTGAAGTGTTTTTCATTACAACTGAAGCTAGAATCATAAGGTTTTAACATTTTCCTGAAACAACAGGCTTAATGGATGAAACTGTAAATTTTAGTCTTACTTTCCCTTCTAATCTGGAAAAAAAAGCGCATGATTTTAATCAGTTCATCACTTGTGTCACTTAGGCTTTATAATTAAAAAATTAAAAAGGAGGATTCATAATTAATGACTCAGAGCAGGCTTTTTTTTTCAGCTCATTTGAATTTAGCATTTTTTCCCTATTCCAGACAACATAATTTACATAATGAACAAATGGCATATTCATCTTTTGATTTTTTTTTTTTTTGGTTGTTTTTTTGTTTATCAGCTTCCTCAGAGTCTTAAACCTGTCTGTCTTGTCATGTTTTTAAAGATACTCATCTTTGGCAGAATAAATAAATACAAATGACACATTCCTCCCTGCATCCTGTTATCCTGATCGTATCACACTACCTACCCATCATAAAATCCTGGTAGGGATAATGCATTAGAATGTCCTTACGAGGTAAACTAGTAAATCATGGCATGTCTAACTGATATTTCACGGTAGGTTTTCATATTCCTGTCCCCAGTATGCTTTGATGGCTTTCTGATAATTAATTGCACAATAGCATCCTTGTAGAAAGCACCACATTTCTGGAAGAAAACAAAGGTTAATGCTGATAATGAGAAATGATACAGAAATGTTCACCTTAAATTAAGACAAAGTTTCGGTTGCAGCCACAGGTTCTCAGATTTGTTTGAATTTTTGAGTGCTCTTTTCCATGTTGCAAATCCTTCCACAGCATTTTGGATAAGCAGACTGTTTCTGTGGTCTAACTCCATATTGACCTCAAAAATGCTTATTTCCCTCTTTTTGGACAAATGTGTCTGTGCATCAGTGACTTGTGTGACATATTCCTATTTCAAGGAAAGATGTATGCAGCAGGTGGTTATTATGGCAGTAGCCACCTGCCTGCTGTGCCTTGGGTAGGTGAGCCCATCCCCCATCTAAGCATGAATAAGAACCTTTTGATCATTAAGGAAAATTCCCAGTTTTCTGTAAGTCTAGAGCTGTCGTTGGTTTTATGGCATGGGTAAATGCTATGTAGATACTCATTGTCCTGTGCTCAGGTAATCTAAGACAGTGACTTCTCTTGTTTTTTTCCTGCAGGATATAGAGGAAATAAAAAGAAAAGCAAAAGAAAGGAGGATTTTTTCCTTCCTTCAGCCCATTTTGGCAAATACCTTTTTCGGGTAGCTTTTCTCCATTACACGTCTCAGGAAAACAGTCTGATGGCTGACTATACATAGTCATCAGGAAAGAGAAAAGAAGAGAACATAATATGATGCTCTTAGCATCTTGCCAAAGGATAACTGAGGAGGAGCCCACAGGTTGCTACTATCACCGAAGCTGGTGATGGACCTAGTCAGGTGGTCCTTTGCCAACAGTGGATACTGCTATATTTCTTCAGAGTAAAGGCTTTTGTGCCAGATACCATCCAACGGTTTAGTGTATTTCTGTCTTAGGGGCATAGCGATCACCTTATGTCATGAAGAACACAGACTGTTGAGTTCTTTCATCTCTTGTCGTTCTCGTTACAAATTTTATTAACAATTTTCACATAGATTTCTACTTTTTAAAATCCTGCATTTATTTATTTATGTATTTGTTCCTCCTCTCCAACAAGGTGTTTCAAATGAGTCTTCTAGGTCAATTTGACTTAGGAAGTTTTAAGCTTTGTTTGTTTTTGTGGATGTTTAAGGGTTAGTCTTTAGTCGCAGTAAGTGCATGACCAAGGACAATGAATAGGGGAAAGCCCAGTGACTTTCTCTGTAGCATATACTATTCTTAATGTAAACTTCATATATTGCCTAATACTTCCTATCCTTCCCTCCTTGCACCCCTGCATACATTTGGCCCATCTGTAGGTGACAAGTATATGGGAGCAGTCAGCTATGTAATGATCTGTGTGCATGTTCAAAGGAGAAATAGTTATTCTGTTTCCCACAGAAAAGACTGTTGTGACACTTTCTTTAGCTGTTTATCTGTTTCTCTAGCTCATTTCACACAATGGATCCTACAGTTTGAACCAGGAGTAATGCTGTAACTCAAGCACTGGTGAAAACAATCATATCATAGTATTTTTAGCATTGATTTATCTCAGTTCTTCAGTAAAAACTCATCTTTTAGTCTTTCAAGCAATACATTGCCATAAATCAATGGTCCGCCCACAAATTAAGGCCAAAAGTGTGGAGTAATTACTTGTGTCACATAAACAGGTTGCATTATAGAGAGAAATGTCATTACTGCCAATGTACAAAGTGTGCTGGTCATGGTGGTTGATGTGCCCTGCTCAGCTATAGACCAGCTGATAAAACAAGAGCTGGTAGATGTCACTATGGACTTGTGTATGGGTTGGTGGAGGGACTTATGGAATACTCAATGAACAGAATTAATTCTTTTTTAACTAAAACCAGGACAAAGGAACAGAGCAAATTAGAGCCTTCAGATGGAATTAAAAAAATTTATAAGTATATGCAGAAGTGAGTTGAAAATGGACAAGGGTTGTGTTTGAAATTTTTGAGGG
>JAAGNO010015418.1:0-16607 GCA_033439905.1 Ceryle rudis
AAAAGAAAAGAAAAAGATTGATTTTGACCACAATACCAGGACTGTATATGATCAACTGCCTCTTGTGAATCTTTTGTGTATCCAGAAGGAACTGGTAACTGGCAGATAGCACACGCAACTGTCAGCCATTCTCTCATCCATTCATCTATTCAAATATCTGTCATAACAGAATAGAGAGACATAAAATAGCAAGAGTATGAGAAATCTAAATTTAGACTTACTGTAATTTTAGACCAAAGATGGCTATTGCCTGAAGCAAAGACCCAATTACTGACAGATGTTGCAACTCATAAACACATCTGTAGCACAGGAAACTAAGTACGAAATCCTCTCAAAGGTAAAAATGCCAGCTGATAAGGCATTTCAAAATTGAATTAATTTTATAACGTATGGTTATTCTTTCAAAAACGTTAGTTGTGTTTTGAACAACCTGAGTGGAGAGTGTTGACCCAATATAAATTTAGTTTTAGAGGTAACTGTTTACCACATATACTTAAAAGATAAAATTGTGTATTTGAAATAAAAAGATAGGAGAGGTTGGAGTTGTTTTAATTAAATAATACATGAACGGGATCCATCTGCTTACTTACTGCTCATTGACAAAACCTAGGAATATTAAAAAAAGGGCAAAAAGAGATCTCTCTAACATACAGTAGGCACTTACCTGATGACATCTCTCCTAGTAAAGAGGGAAACCCACAAGCTTCTTTTGCCTTGTGTTACAGCTGGGATTCTGACTAGAAAATTGTATACTTTCTATTATTTTCAAATATCTGAAGGAGAGGGGAATTTTCCTGCCAGGGTCACAGACTGAACAATTAAATCAAATGTACCATGAACCTAGACCAAGAATACATTTGAAGCCATGGGACAGAGTTCACAGGCAATGCTTTACCCCTATGCATTACTGTTTACATTTAGCTGATGTGACTGTACATCTTAGTGATACTCATGAAGTACAGAATTGTCTTATTATTTCCCTGTGCTCTACTAAGTTCATTTTTATAAGCCAAGCTGATGATCTTTATTAAAGGGTCTTTTCATTTAATGGTGTAGCTTTATCATTAGTGAGCTGGTTTCATGCATAGTGGTCATTTATATTATTTGTCAGAGACAGGAATGGGATTTGCCTTAATCCATTATAATTAATTTTGAGAGATTCTGTATTTCACATTTGCATTAGTGACAATATAGGGACAAGAGGGTGAAAGAGAGATGATCTGTAGAAATTAATTTTTGGAACAGGTGCATTGAATATGCCTAAAAACCACAAGTCCTAGCATTGTCTACTCCTGGTTTCCAGAATTTTTGTGATCTTCGGGTTAAAGGTACATATTAGGAACACGCAAACAAATAGTTATGGTCCACTTTAATAACCAAATCCTTCAGTACAACTTCACCACAGAACAACTGTGCATGACTAATCTGATGGCCTTCTACAGTGGAGTGATTACATCAGTGGGCAAGGGTATAGATACAGATATAACCTACCTAGATTGCTGTAAGGCCTTTGATACAGTCCCCCACAATATTCTTACCTCTAAACTGAAGAAATATAGGTTTGATGAATGACTGGTAGGTGGACAAGGCATTGGCCAGATGGTTGCTTCAAAGTAGTCAACAACTCACAGTCCAGTTGGACTCACTGAATGTTATCCCTCAATAGGCCATACTGGGGTCAATACAGTTTAATATCTACATCAGTGACATAGACACTGGGACTGCGCGCACCTTCAGCAAGTTTGCAGACACCAAGCTGAGTAGTGCAACTGACATGCTGGCAGGATAGGATGACATCCAGAGGGACCTTGATAGGCTCAAGAAGTGGGCCTGTGCAAACGTCATGAAGTTCAACAAGGCTAAGTGCAAGGTTCTACACATGGGTTGGGGCAATTCCTAATATTAGTAGACATAGGGGGATGAATTTATTGGAAGCAGCCCTATAAAGAAGTACATGGGAATGCTGTAGAAAAAGAAGCTTGGTGACCAAGCTGGGGGAGGTGATTCTCCCTCTATACTCCACTCTCATGAGAACCCCACCTTCATTCCTGCATCCAGCCCTGGTGTCCACAGTACAGGAAAGACAAGAACCTGTTGGAGTGGGTTCAGGAGAAGGTCAAATGAATGATCAGAGGGCTGGAACACCTCTCCTATGGAGGGAGGCTGAGAGAGTTGAGGTTGTTCAGCTTGGTGAACAGAAGGCCCTGGGGAGACCTTATTGTGGCCTTTCAATACATAAAGTGTGCTTACAAGAAAGATAGAGGGAGACTTTTTACCAAGGCCTATAGTGACAGAACAAGGAACAGTGATTTAAATGGAAAGAGGGTAGGTTTAGATTGGACATAAGGAGGAAATATTTTATGATGAGGGTGGTGTGACACTGGAACAGGTTGTCCAGAGAAGTTGTGGATGCTCCTTCATTGGAAATGTAGAGGTTGGTTGGATGGGGCTTTAAGCAACCTGATCCAGTGGAAGGTGTCCCTGTCCATGGGCAAGGCTAGATGATCTTTAAATATCCTTTCCAATCCAAACCATTCTGTGTTACTATGAACATCTGCTAAATGGCTATCAAACTGGAATTGTTTCCCCAGAAAATGTCCTTTCATTCTGAAAAGTCTTGGTGTATTCCATCTAGAGGAGCTGGAAGTCTGCTGAGTATATAGGTGATCACACTGTGTTGTAACAGGAGGTAGCAGGAGTATATAAAATACCTGCTCTTTTATGGGGTAGTGCTATCTCTTGAAAAGTAGTATGTAAAAACACTGTTACTGATATTGCTTGAAGTCCTTAATGAGACCAGAACCGCCACATTCTTCTAGCTTCTGTGTAGGGGAAGGAGTGGAGGGTGGAGTGGTAGTCTTTGTCTCAAAGGCCTTATAAACTGATTGGATGAGAAGGCTGACAAGAATGTATAGAGTGAGAATTATTTGTGTGTGGAAATACAGAAAGACTGTGGCAGAACTGAAACAGAAATATTTTCTTGGAAATATTTCTTGGAAATATTTTGCCTATTGGACCCGACTATGCCTCAGGGTCCCAGTCATGCATGATGCTGGACAGTAATGTCTGCCTGAAATACCCTTAGATTCCTATTTTCAGATCCACTTTTGTGAACTGATGCTGACCCCTCAGTACATACATAATCACTATCTATTAAACAGCATTTCACAATTTTGAGATTTCAATAATTTTGATCAATCTGTGCATACTGGTTAGAAACAACCATAACACTTTCTCCTCCCCATGTTGTATTCAAGTTTATAATACAGAACTGATTTGGGGTAGGATTTTGGAGCCTGAGTTCCACTGATAGTGAGATTTATCTTAAGGTTCTTGTTATTTCTGAGAATCTCAACACTGAGAAAGATCCATTATTAAGTGGTTTGTTGGGGTTTTTATTTTCACTGCTTATAGCAGAGACATGCATTTTCATTATTAATCGATGGTTCATTCTCAACATCTTTTGCTCACATGGGTATTTTTATTGACTTTGAAATAAGCATCTTAAAGAACATGCTCTGTTTATGTATCAAAAGCTTCTGTAGAAATGGATTTTCAGATGTAAACATATTACTTGCTACCAGGATTTGTTACAGTTCTGTAGTATGCAGTAACGTAACAAAAATAAAAATGAATGCATTTATACAGCCTATAACATGATAAATAGATACCAAGCCTGACTGTATGCTGAGAGTTAATACAGCTTGGCCATTTGGAATTTCTCAAAAATGTGACATTTATTTATAGTTGTTGCTTTTTATATTGGAATAATGCTCCCTAAGCCTTATGACAAGTTCAGGGGTGCATTTAAGAGGAACTATAACTGACTGCCAATTATCAGGCTGTCACAAGGGGTAGGGAAATAATCTGGCCATTAGGTCCCAGGACTAGAGTCATCATTATGGAAGCCAAATATATGGTCTGAGGGGAGAGAATAGCTGTCATGTTATGTGCAGCTCTTTGAGTGACAATTTTTGAATGGATAGGAGTGAGTGAAGGCACTGAAATTTTTCTGACTGTAGCTGTATCCCTTATCTAATTTATTGTCCTTAGTTTTCATTCTTTTCTACGATCCATTCTTCCTAATAATTTCTTCATTATTTCTCCCCCCGCCTTTTGGTAATTCTTCCACTGGTTTGGTTTCCAATACAAGAGTTGTTCCAGTAGGAAGGACTATTCAGATGGAAGTACATTGGGAAAGACTTCAGATGGGAACATATGGAAACAAGACTGCCACCAGCAAAAGAAATACCATTTTTCCTAGTGTAGTATTAGTGCCAAATAATTTGAGGTTGAGATAGGCCTTTCATGTCATAGCTTCCAATTTTCCTTCTGCACAAAATTGTTCCCTATTTTTTATTTATAACTCTTTGTTCTGTCAAAGTTCTTTCTCCTATAACACTGCTGCCCAGATTTTGATCCTTGCAATTGTCTTAGGAAGCATAACTCAGACCTACTTTATTCTGAATGTATTCTGAAATTCAATAGATGTTAGAGGTAACAAAATGATATAACCTAGATGGTTTAAACAAAAACAAATGTATAAAATGTGTCCAGGATTATCTTCTGACAGCTGATAATTGATCCTTTATTCTGCATGACTGTTCCCAGGTTCTAGAGAAAACGTGTCCTTTGCCACATTGCTAGGGAGAGTCAGCATAGGGAACCAAAGTGGCAGTTTTTGGCTTTGCTTTTCTGCCTTCCTTCTCAGCTCTTTCTCTCTGACTGCTGTGACAGCAGTTCTGGCCCATTTGAACTAGTTTTTCCTTTTTTCCTCTAAAAGGATAAGTGATGTATGCAGCTTTACTGAGTCCTTTTTTAAATTTAGACAAATACTGCTTTGCTTCATCCCTGTTTCTTTCACAATAAATGTACTCAAAAGTCCCATTCCTCTGAAATCAACAGGAAGAAAAAGAGTGAAACTGCCTTGTAAAGAAAACAACTTTTCTATTTATTCCAAAATAAGTACTCTTTCCAGTGCTATGCCCTGCACTTCTCCCATGGCATGTAGAGATCTGGTTCTTAGAAACGTGCACCCAAATCAAAAACTTTTGCTAAATAGAGGTCCTTCACATCTATTATATACATTGTGACTCTCCTGATTCAGAGCATAATGCTTTTAGGTGAAAGAGTCCCTCATAAAACAGGCATGTACATGGGGTAGTGTGCTTCTAATCTCAAATGGTATATTTATACTTTCATGCAAATAATTTTTTAATGCTACAGAAAGATTTTGAGTAAATACAGGAGCAATCCCAGCTTCTTGTGTAAAGCCATGCAGAGCTCTTCATAGTTTGTAAAGTAGTACCTTTCTTTAATTCTTTTGTACAAAAGTTATTATTTTCCTTGTGTTTGTTTTCCTTAAGCTGCTACTTAAAATATATAGCTGTTCTATAAAATCTATTTTTAAGCACCATGTTCAGTATCTAATAGCCAGAGCTGGAATTAGCCAGAATCAAATAAGAAACAAAGGGAAAAGCAGCAGGGGGGGGGGTGGGGGGGGTGGGGAGGCAACTCAGAAAAAGATAAAAGAACAAAATAAAAATAAAGACAAAGGTATGGATGAGACATGCAGGCCTAGGAATTTGTGATATTCCCTGGCTGCAGGATCTGTCATTGTCTGAAGCACCAGGCTGATATGTGAATTGCAGCTTTTCAAGGTGAGAACACTTAAGGCACAAAATGAGGGTGGAGCAAGAGTGAGCAGAATTCACACCAGACATGTGTGTGAACTCACCTAGGGAGCAGTAGAGACAAAGGTTCCTCTCAGAAATGTTACAACCAAGCCATTCGTTGTTAATAAAGCCATTAAGGACACAGAAAATGAAAACATACTTTAAGTTAAGTGCACATTAAATATTGAGAGCTCAGACAAAACTAACTTTTGAAGAACCTTTCACAATTTCTGTACAGTGCCAGCAGCCCTACATGTTTTTGTCAATTTTTCAATATGAGTTTGAGGCTGTGGTGTAGAAAGAAAAATGTATGAATAACATTACAGACCATGAGATAGTGGGATCAATGCATTTTAGCATAGGCATTCTTATTTAATTTCTATCAAACATCTCTGTTCTCATTGCTGACAGCTTCATTTACACTGGCTTGACTGAAAGACGAGCACCCAAAATTGCTGCAGCTCTGTACTCTATCTCACAGCACAGAATGTAAAACAGAAGTGGCAGCTTGAGCCAGAAGAAATCAGGGGGATGAGAGCAGGGGGACATTTCTCAGAAATATTTATCCTTCACCAACTTGTTTTCAGCTAGAAATTATATCTTGAAGTTTTAAAGCTTAACCTCCACTGGAAAGAGAAACATCTTGCATGAAAAAAGTGATTGCCTGCCCCACACACTCTTCTCATCTGTCCAAATGATTCTGCTCCATTCTCCATTTCAGTTTAATATGCTCTCTGAGATAAATGCAGCAATTTCAAACCCCTTTTCTCCCACCAAGAGACACTGGATATTATAATGTTGGTAATGAAAATGGTGATGTCTCCTGTGTATTAAAATATTTACTGAAATGAAGTGAGCATTATTTTTCACTAATGTTCTATGTTCTCTAAGTAATCTGATTATTTCTTGTCCCTATGTACAGAAGGAGACCTCCTAAGATTAAGCTGCTGGTGGCATTTGGAGTGCTTTGTACCGGGAACCTGAGAAAAAAAGTTCAGTCTAAATTTTTTTACAGGTTCTGCAATGCCAGCTAATTAATATTGTATAAGGCAGGTGGGAGAAAAGGTAAAAAACCAGTATCCTCACAGTAGACTGTAGTGGTTTGGAATTTCTTCTATGGACAATAGTGGGGCTGAGTCAAGTTTAAATAGCCTTATGTCTCTCTCTATTCCAGTAGAGCCACAAACATTCCCAAGGCTCCTCTGCCTGTGGAGACACTGCAGGGTAGCATTTGCATTAATCTTATCTCTTCTGATCATGGGCCCAGGAAGGAAACCTACTCATGCAGACATAGTGAAGGCAAAGACAGTCTGTTGGATGCAAGAACATACAGCCCTTTGACAGACTACTGCTACTAGAAAGAATACTGTATTTCTTCGCTGATTTGTGGAGATCTGGTCTTCTCAATTTAGGTGCATGAACTTTTATGGCCAGGATCTCCTCCTTGAGGTTCTCAAACACACTCACCTGCATTGCTGTGCTGTTCAGGGATCATGGGCACCTACCTCATGTCCCAAATGTAGTTTGATCAGAAGCAATTATTGCAGAAAAATAGCAGTCAACCTGTAGCTCAGAGCCTGCTTATACTAAAAACCTGTCATAAACTGTCTGGCAGAGAGTATCTCAGAGGGCTTTTTTATTCACAGGATACAGAGATAAATTAGGTCTTCCCCTTTAAAGGGTTATTGTCCTTCACCCTCCTCCCTGCAGGCAGACTTTTGCACTCTGGAGAGCTCAACTGAAATCAGCATTGTTCTACAGGGGCACAGGGCTTCACAGCTCATATAGAATTGGAGGATAATTAAGGACAAGACACAACAAGTGCATTACAGACATGGGGAGGCAATAAGAGAGAAGGGACAAGATTACAAGCAATCTTGCTATTATGTAGGCTAACAGTGTGCACAGCTTGACAGTTCAATATATAGCTTGTAAATTGTATACAATTTTATAGTTTCAAAATATACTGGATGAGTACTTCAACAAATCCTGCTAATCCTTGCCCTGGATCTCCCAGTACGCCCACAAAAGCATCAAACTGCCTTACCTCTTGAGGTGCCTGGCATTTTCTGAGTTTCAGGACAGGCAAATTCTTTCATAGTAGTAACTCTTTCAGATCCCAATCCTTATCCTTGTTCCACATAAACAGATCCACACAACTCCATAGCACTGCAGTGGAGATTCAGCGAGAGGTTCAGGATCACATATGCAAAGACAACTTCATGGCCTGTGTATCTTCTCTGTCATTTAAACAAAGCAGAGCTGAAGGTGGGGAGGAGTTGGGGGTAAGTTCTCCCATTGGCAATAGAAACCACTTGAGTATAAAAAGCTAACAGATTGTAGGAATGACTTGGAAAAGGCGTAACTTCAAGTTGTATCGAAACTATTGAAACTACCTATCACTGTCAAATACATCAACAAAATTACTTAGCATGTGCATGTAGTGAAAAATATCATTATAGAAGTCTGACATGTTCCTATAGATTATCGGTTCTGTCTTTCTTGTTTACAGAAAAAAAAAAAAAAAAAAAAAGGTAGTTAGATGAAGACTATGATGGACAGGAATAAGACCAGAAAGGAAACAAAAAGCTGAAGATGATGAGTTAGAGATACCATCAAACCACATGATTCTCAGTTTGGTGCCATGCTTTTCTGCCACAAATCACCCCTTCCAGTATCCATCATTTCTGTTCATTCCTGTCTGGAAAAAACTCAGTTTCCTCATGGACTTTGACGATGGTTTCTGTAACTTTGAACTGGTCAGATGCACTCCTTTAGCCAGGGACTTAACAGAGTGTTATATGCCTTGGAAGAAAAGGCCTTGGCCTGTATCATACACCTCAGTTTGTTGTTTTACTCTGTTCTGACAGAGGAAATGCGATTTTCTACATAGCCTACAACAGATTTCTTAAACAAAGCTGGGATGCATATGTTTCACTTTGGCTTCCTCCAGCCTGTAGTCTATGAAAAATGGGAGGCCCAAAGAGAAATCCATATATTATAGACTATGTATCAGGTGTTGCAGAAGCTACCTACAAGTATTAGGGCTGATGAATGACCAAAGAAAATGTCCGTGTTGCTGAGGACCTAATATTTGGATTGAATTGAAAGAGATTATCACGAAAGCTGTTGAAAAGCTTCAAATTATAAACTCTCTAGTTTATATCTAGTTTTCTATTTAAAAATTGTATTGATCTCTTTATATTCCTTGGGTGTTTCAGCAAGCACAATTATCTCAAATATCTTGGTCACAATTTGATTCAAAATGCAAATAAATTATTATACAGCTTCAGAGATCTCATTGTTCAGATAAAATCATTACTAGATATCCAGTATAATTTTGTAGAGACAATGTGCAAAATAAAAGTCTGCATTTTAAAAACTGTGAGTGAAGCCCTGGCCCTAATAAATCAGTAGGAATTTAGCAGCTAATTTAAAGGGGCACAGGATTCATTAAGTATCATTACTTCAATAAAATTTATGAGCTGAAGTCATGATAACAGATATGAAATAATTTTAAATCTATCCAAAATATGCTAATTCTTGTTCCAGCAATAAAAAAATCCAGGGTTGATAAATGCTCACATTTGAATGAACAGTAATTATTTTATTTTCATATTATGAGGAAAAAAAAAAAAGATCCAGAGGACTTTCTTCTTCCTGTAACTCACTAGAATATATGTGCTTTCTACCTTAAGATGAAGCTCTAGAAACTCTCAGTGCACTCTCTGCTCATACAAAAGCTGTTCCACAGCTTTTCTCTCAGATTTCTTAATTTGAGATGGTACCTTAGTGTTGGTTGTATTGTATCAGCTCCCCTGAATGCAAATATTGAAAGAGAATAGACAGAATTTGCAAGATGCCCAAATCAAGTGCATTATTTTCCCTAGAGAATAGTAATCTCTTCATTGTCTGCAATATTTGTCACAGTAGCTTGGCATCCACTTGTACTCAGACAGCAGTGGGGTGAACACGGTGCAACAGTTTGCTGATAAATGCTGCCACCCAGATCTGGACACTCACCTGCTCTGCCACAAGCATAGAATTGAAGAAAACTATGCTAATATATCACGAAGAAGAGATATCCTTTTATATCCAGCAGCTGTTACAACTTTTCTAATTTCCCCCAGTGATTTACAACAGCACATACAAAACATCATTGTAACTTGCAAATGCTCTTCCAGAATTTGCAATGTCACCAAATGCAGAAATACAAGACAAATGAATGAGTTTAGATGTCTCCATGATGCTCATCTTATCACTTTGTTGGTGCTGGGTAGATTGGTTATAAGACTGTGCATTGGTTACTATGATAGCTATTTCTGAATTCATCTTCTCCCCTAACTGACTATCAGACCTTCCTTAATGGAAGAATGTGTTCGTAAGAGGTGCAGAACACTTTTGGTTTGCCCATCCAGCAAGTTTGATAATGACCCGAAGAAGGAAACCAAAGTACTTTCTCCTGAGTTTCTTATTCAATTATATATTAATTATATTTAGTATTATTATTATATAATATATAGTAAAAATATGTAGTCTCATTCTAAGGTACAGTGACTCACAGGTTCTCCTTAATGACCACTAAGAATCACTGTAGCTGGAACATAATGTCCACATTCTTTCACAAATGCCAGCAGGATTGCAAATACGAACATCTCTTTGTACTCTGTCACCCACAAAACAGGGGTCTGCACAGAGCTATCACTCAAAGTACACTTTTATAAACAGAGTGACTCATGCCAGAGGGAGGATGCACCCCTATCTTTTCCCAAGGGCTCCAGATAGGATAGAGCCAAAAAGGAAACATTGATCTGTTGGCTTCTGTTGTGGAGAGAAAGAAAAACGATTAGTCAGTGGACAGGCTTGAGACATATTCAATTTATATATGATCATTTATGATTGCCCAGAGGGGTTGTGGATTGAACCCTTGAACGTCCCTGGAGGTGCTCAAGGCCAGGTTGGATGAGGCCTTGAGCAACCTAGTCTAGTTGAGAGGTGTCCCTACCCATGGTGGGGAAGAGGATTAGGTGATCTCTAAGGTCCCTTCCAGTTTAAGCCATTCTAGGATTCTATGAAGAAGAAATCTTACAATGTTGAAGACGATTAAAAAATTGTATGAAGAAGTACAAATTTAGGGGAGCTAACTATGTCTGCCTGCATATTGACTGTTTCCCCTCTGTTAAATCAATCACTTGCCACATTGGGCTGCAAATGACACAGGTTTAGAAAAAGAGCTAGGTGAGAGAGTCTGCATAGGGGCTTTCTTATAGGTGAAAACCCCTGTTGCAGTCCTATTCACAGAGCAGAAATCACCGTGGAGCCAAACTTGTCAGCAAACGTGTGCTGGGCACTGGGAGGGCCTGTGAGCACTGACTGGGATGGGCTGGCAAGGCAGCTGACGCTGTAGAGCAGCTCTGTCTTTGGTGAAAATGCCCCCCAGGGTAAATACTAAACCCATGGGACTTGACAGTCTTAAATTAGAAAGAAGCTGCTACTGCAGAAACTGGGAAGCAGTCAGGTGGCCTAACAGTCATCTTACCAAGAAGCTAGAGAGGAGAACTGTGATCAGTTACCTAAACTATGGACAAGGGGCAGTCATGTACTTAATCACTCTCTTTCCTCCTTTCAGTAAAGGATTGTTCTTCAAGACAACAATATCTCTGTGACTAAGGGAAGAAAATTAACTCACTGAGCATCAAGCCGCTCAGGTTTATCCCTGCAGAACTGTTGATGAGGTCTTGAGCTGGTCAGTCTTAATGATCCCAAAAATTTAAATCCAGACTTACGTAATAACTGTCAAGCACAGCGTTTTTTTTAGGACAGCTAAGGAAAACTTTAGGGATGAAGGTCAGGGTTTGCATTTTGCCTGCTAACTAAGTTAACCAGTCAACTGAGAAAATAATTTTTCTCATCTAAGCTTGTTTCTCTCAAGTCTAGGCTCATCCCCTGTGGATCTGGAAGGAATTTGCCTAAACTTACCATTTTGGCTGTTTAACACAGAAAACTTCCAAAGAAATAAATACATCATTTTTCCAGCTGTTTTATGGTCCCTTAACAGCAAGGTTTAGAAGATGGCAAATCATTTTCAGACAAACATAACCTGAAAAAAAATAACAATTTTCCTGGTTTTGCTAGGGGGATAGAATCATAGGCCAGCCATAGTATAGCACGCTATTAGGAGTTTGGAATCAGCCAGGAGTTTAAGCTGGGAGGGGCAAAACCCAGAGCAGCTGACCTGAGTTGGTTCACAGGTGTATCTGAAACCACAAGCATCATGCTTGTTACAAAAGGGGAAGTTTGAGGTAGATGTAGGTTGCTTCTGCTCTGCTGCATTCTCTTTCTGTTTTTTTTTTTTTTTTTTTTTAAGGGCCACCATCCCTAGAGAGGCTCACTTATCATTCTGTTCACAAGGATTGTTTTCCAGTTTATGGTAACCACTGTACATTCTCTGGGCAGAGTATAGTTGTGTATACTTTATATTGGTATTAATATTAGTTTTGTTGCTTCATTAAATTTGTTCTCATTTCAACCCATGGGTCTCCTTTGCCTTTCCTGATCCTCCTTCTTGGCTGGGGAGGGGTCAATGGGTGATAGAACAACTTCTATAATTTAGCCCTGGATACAGCCTAAACATAGACAATGATTAAAAGAGGCTTTTACCACTCTGTATTGTAAGGCTGAATATGCACTGCACAGACACACCACAATTCAAAATGTAATTCTACTTTCAGGTGTTGTATTCTTTCATGAAGGCTCAGAGACTTTATAAAGTAATCTCTCAAGAGATGACAACTCATGCTATAGGGCTGTGCTAAGGTTCTTCCAAAAATAAATAATCAATAGTGAGCTACCCTACCGAGTGAGACTATTGCAAGGAAACAGCATGTTATGGAAAACTACATCATTTTATACCTAAGCAACAACAGAAAGAAAGAAAAGATTGTTAAAACTGCAAGATGTGCAGCAACACTGTCATCAGAGCAGGAACTGGTAAGTGAAACTGAAAAATATTAAATTGCCTTTCTCAGATACAGACTTATGGGTCTGAACTGCTTCCTTTGCACACCCTCTGAAGGCATTAGGAGTGACACAAAGAATGCAAGATCAGGAGCCTGCAGCAAAACCAAGGCTTAGCTCAGCCGCTCAGGGAATTTATGTTCTCTCTGCTAAGATAAATTAGAATAACAAATATTAGGAGAGTCTAGACAGGGAGTTCACCTTGTTAAGTGGTTACCATTTGTGCCTCAAGTAGAAACATAAAGTAGCAAGATTATGCCTGATTTACAAACAGGAAATTCTTTACTTGTAAGAAATAATGATGCATTCCTGTCTTCATGTGCACCTTTAAGTCTGCATTCACATAAGAGATTTTTTTAAGCTGAAGCTTTCATTTTTTAATTCATTATTTATATTAGTGTTAGCATTAATATTTCATAGCCATTGGACATCTGTGAGATAAAAGGGAAACCCAAGTTTTAAAGTCAAAGAAGCAAATAACTAAAACTGTGTTTTCAAATATAAAATTGTTACATAAAAAAAATTAATGCAAGAAAAGCTCATGTTCTCTACATATAAACTTCATTAGTAATTAAAAAGCTGACATAATAAATTCCAAAGATCAAGTCTTCCAGGTGATCTGGCTGACCCTGGAATAATTCTGTGGGCCTCTCTCAGTTCTCTTAAGTAGAGTCTTCTGGGACTTAGTGATATTAGATCTTTTAAGCTTAGCAGCTCTCATCCTTCTCATTTTTCTCATGAATCATAGAGGAACTCTGCCAAGATACACTGGGTATTTCCACAGCTTCCTTTGCCTGATATGTAAAACTGTAAAACATCTCATGCAACTACCATTATGCAGCAGGTACTTATTCATTTTTTTTTTTTCCATCTAAAACAAGTAGACCACAACAAATAAAACTGCTGTAATGCGGCTTTCTTATCTGTGTATCAAGACACTTTCACAATAAACAACATAGCCACAGAGCCATAGCACAGAGCATGTCAAAGCAGCAAATATATGAGACTTTGGGCACTGGTGCTACTGCAGCTCCTCAGTCGAGTGAGCAGGTCCAGAGGTAGCTTACAGCAGCTGGCAGGAGGCAAAGGGACAGCTGAGGCAGCATCCCAAATGCCAAAATGTCTCATTATGGTCCTGTACAGACATGCTTAATGTAGCCCATATTCAGTATCACAACAAATAATTTTCTGTTTGCTTTAAATTTTATTAATGATTCCAGAATCCTCCAGATTCCCCTTACTGTTTCATTAAGACAGTCTTTCAACTTTGCATCTTCTGAATCTAGCTGCTAAAGTGAGATGATAAAGTATAATTTTCAGTTTTAAACAATAGAACTGTGGGTATGTATCATCTGCACATAATCTCCCTCAAAAATTAATCCTGGTTTTCAATTAAATCTATACCAGTATTTCCTTAGAATACTATGTATACTATGTACAAGCTAATGAGAAAACTAGTAACTGATATCTGTAAATAAGCATGTAATAGACCACTAATTATGATGTGGCATTGACAATTTTAGCCATTGTGTTTAAATATGAAAAAGAAATTAAAAACCCTTTAAAAACTTGAGTACATAGATGGAATATTTTTTGTTCTAATGTAGAAACTCTTAATCTTTGAGAAGATTTGTCATGACTATTGAATGCTGTGTTTTGAAGAAGATTTTGGGGTAAAGAAGTTCAAGTTCAACAATTTTACGACATAGTTCATCTCATTCTAATTTAGATGACAAAAATAATGGAGTAAACTGCATTCCCAAAGTACCTTTTTCATTTGCAGCTGACAATAAAGGAAGTGAGAGATGTCTGGTTCTAGATCACTAGGCCAGGGGTGTAGATTTCTTTCAAAACCAAATTCTTTAAAGCTAAGTATTTTTTATCGCCTTCTGAGACCTGCTTTTTTTTAATTGCCTGTATATGGTTTCTTTTTCTTGATGAATTTTCAACCAATAACTACCTACTTGTGGTCATTGATGAGATGCTTCACCGGCTTTGCAGCATCACAGTTCCTACATGTTGGAAAGTCCCCTATGGAAGCTGTGTACCATTCATCTGGCTTTCCAAACCCATCAACTTAACTCAGGTACAGGTGTATGCTTACTAGGCAGAGTATACATTGGAAAAGATGCCTTTTAATTTATATAACACAGCATGCTGACTGAAGACATTATTTTACCAGTCCCAGAGGTTAAATCCAGAGGTATAGCACTGCATTAAAATAGAAAATATAAGTAGAATTTTAAAGCTTAAAGATTCAGATGATCAATATAGACTTAACACTCAAGGACAGGGATTAATATGTACTAAATTTATCTCAGCAATGATTATTTAGAATTAGAATATACAATAATACAGTAATCCCTCAACAATGTGATTATTCTTTCACCCCCAAAACAATGCTATTATTTATTTTATTTTTCATCTTTCTTTTATTAACCAATCCTGAAGTAAAAAGTAACCTGAAAAAATAATAAAATAAAATGAAAACAGCAGATAATAGAAACTGCCTCTGCAAAGAAATATCTGATTGAATTTTAAATACACATAGGTAGATGTAGATGCAAAATTTTTACCAAGAGCATGACAAATAAGTCTTACCCTGAATCTTTTCTTTCCTCTTGATGTATTGTTTTAAGGCATTTCTACTAAGGAGATATTTATATTTGTTTGAGATGACTTAACTATAAATCATTATTTTTATCCCCTCTTAATCCTAAACTGTAAAGCATGATTTTAACCTATTTTTCAAGTTAACAAGTTAATTAGTTGATATTTTAACAAAATCATTGACAAACTAGAAGCAATTCTTTGTGTTTTTTCTGTTGTTTCTAAATCATTCAACATCTTCAGATATGTTTATTTAATACATATCTGTGACAGAAATAAATGGCAGCGGTATTATTTGTTTGATGGTATGTCAGCTGTCTCTTCTACAGTGCTGGTGAGTGAAGACCTGATTTCTTTAAAATGGCTGATAATGCTTGGAAAGAGTCATCCCCATGCTTTAAATAAGAATATACTTCAGAAGGCAGAGAAGTACTGATTTACCTTGACAGTTAATTGACTAACAGCAAAGCTAAATGAATGAGCTTATAGGATGAAATATACCCCTAAGCAGCACGTTTGCCTAAGACCAACATTCTCTTTAGATCCCAGGTAAGCCTTACTTTGTAAGCTTATGTGAGATTTAATTATGTATGGCAAAACTCCCAAATATGAAAATGTCACCAGATACCTGCAAAGTGAAATCTGCAAAGTTTATACAGAAAATATGACTCTTAGAAATGAGAGTCATAAACCACAAGGATATCTATTGAGCAAAAGTGATAAATTTTCCATTACCCAGACTCCTTATGGGTCTGCTTTAACAATGCACTTAAATGTCCATATCCATAAATCCCACTGTATAGGTATAGTCACAAACATTTGTTTCCAGCAAGATGGGTTTTTTGGACTATCCAGACGAGAATGTAAAATTGTCTTTGTAACACACTGCAGGGTGAGCTGCAGCTTGTTAACCAAAGAGCTTAATGGAGCTGAAGCCCTACTCCTTTGAGCAGTGTCTGGTTTAGAAGAAGCACCTGTACATCTCCTGAAATGGATATAACAGTGCCTCAGTATTCCATACATTCAAACTGGACTACAAACACACCAGATGTAGGCTAACAGTAGGGTTACAAGTTGCAAGTAGTCATGGAATCAAGGAAGAGTGGTCTGGGCCTGAATCTCCTTGATTACTTAATTGGATGGATGGATAGAAAACAAAGCAGATTTATGCATGAGTACATAGTAGTCCACTTGTCCCTGTACTGCAGAATAACCTTCAGGAAAGCAGAAGCCAGAAACTTATCTTTTGGGTAATATGTAAAAAAAAAAAAAAAAAAAAAAAAAAAAGAATGGATCTCTTTTTTA
>JAAGNO010015418.1:16617-44080 GCA_033439905.1 Ceryle rudis
ATTTTAGCCATAAGTACTAATAAGTCAACTTGCCCCGATTCTGCAAAAAAACCATAAGAAAACCAAAACACAAAAACTTTTTTTTTTGGAAAAATGAAAAAAAAAAAAAAAAAAAAAAAAAAAAAAGCATGGATCTCTTCTTTAATTTCTCAGACTTTGACCATTACCATACTTCATATTTTGTAAAGCAAGTCATTCTGCAGGAAAATTCCACTTTAGCAGTCTCCAAATACCTTTGCCAGCAGTCAATCATGGTGGCCACAATTGCTCTAGCATTTGTGTTAATAATTAGTAGGTGAAAGTAGATATCCTCTATCCAAAATGATAGAGATTCAAGGATCAACATATAATACAATTTTTCCTGTAGAGATGTAGTTCTGTATGTTCCAGTTAAATCAGTTAAGAAAATGTCAAATCAACATGCAATCTCTGTTCTCTTTTTAAAAAGGACAGAATTGCAATTTAAAGCAGGTAGCTATACTATCTGTGAGTTCTACTGGGAGGCTGTTTCTGGAGATGACAACCGCTCCTTTATTTATCCTGCTGAATTCTGAATGTCTGTCTAAATCCTTCCCTCTGGGCCTTTGAAAAGTGTCATATCATAATAAGCTGCTCTTTTGGATAAATAAGCATTGACAGCACAAAGGCTGATAGAGAGATTCATTTGCCTTTACCACTAGGAAGACTGTGAATAAAATTTTCCTTTACTTCCATGTTTTGCAGTCCCCCAAAGCAGCAAACTTGTGTTCATCTACGAATCAATTGTGTATCAGGAGTTATTATTCCCAAACTGTTAATTTCCCATAAACAGAAATGCCATACAATTGAGTGTAGGACCTTAGTTCTCACCCAAAATAATATAGCTCCATGACCAAAGCCTCTTCAGCTTTGTCATTCTACAACCACTCCACTAACATGAAGAAAACCCATCAGTATATTTGCATTCATAAACAGGTACGCCTGCCATAATTCTACACCTTACTGCTTAACTTACCAGTTAAGAGGAATTTTGGTCACTGCTTGGGGAGTCCTTTAGAGTTTGAAATGCATGATTGGTTTGCTGATGCGACACAGATCTTCTGCCTGGCTTTAAACAAATCTCCCAAGCTGTCACTCCAGATTACTAGTTCTGTCAGTAGAAGACCTAGTTTAAGCTCCTCTGTCCAGACCCTCTTTCCTTCCACCTCTTCTCTATCAGAGCTTACTTCCCTTTCAGTGATGCCAGTTCAGCTGTTTATATAACTGTGTTTTGAAAAGGTTTTGTGGAAATACGTTTTGCATTTCCCATGTTGGAGTTTTTAGTTGCAAAATTTAGACAGTTGTATAAACCTGGTTTAGAGGCTGGTCACTTGAGCAGGTACAACTGAGGGATGCCAGTTTCTGGTGGGAGATCACAGCAATGTGCAACACAGAGTATAAGGAGGAAGGGGGACCTGATCTACTGCCTACCAAATATTAGAGAGGAACTGAAATCCTAGTAATTTTTCTGGCTCCAAATACACATCTGTAAAAGAGAGGTAGCTAAGGTACCTAATACATTACAGTCTGGATAAGGCTATGTATCCATTCTGGAACATGTTGATCCGTTGTTGCAGCCCTCTGGCACACCACTTCTGTTGCACTGCACTGGAGAGCGCAGTACTTGTTCCCACGTCTGGAATGTGCAGGTGCATGGGGGAATCAGTCAGTCAACCAGTCTTAGCCAGCTCCTTGTTGTCTGGCGAGTGATACCAGGAACCAAACAACAAAAGAACATCTCAAGGGCAGGATGAGGGAGCTGAAGATTGTTGAAGTAACGACCACCAGAGGTGCCCCAAGACCCTCAAGCATGTGCAACAGGGGGGATGACTGCTGTTAGCCACTGTGGGTGGTAAAAATACTGTTCAGCCTCTGTGCATGCTCTGGTCATGCACGCACCAATGCGGAAGCCGTCTTCATGCCCCCACCAGGAGAACTATAAGTAGCCCACTGAGGTGGGGAGAGGGGAGATTAATTTTCGGAAGGTCGACCTGATGCACATCTTGATCCTGACTCCTCTTCCCAAACACTGCACTACCCACCCTTCTCCTGCTCAGTGGTTTGTCTACCACCATGGGGTTGGTATGTATATGGGGATGTTAGGTAAATAGTTGGGTTTGCTTGAGTTATATCGGGGTTTTTTGCTTATTAGTTATGTGTGTGAGTGCTTGAATAAAATTGATTTTGCTTATTAGCTCTGTGTGTGTGAGTGCCATCCTTTGTAAACTGGGAATCCTTCACAAACCTGGGACAGGCTAACATATGAATTATTCACCCAAACTGCATTCATGAACGTAGAATTCAATTGCAACTCTCCTTTGCATCAGTAATTGTTCAGAAGATAGTTCTAATGAGTTCGTGTGATTCTTTTTAGATGATGGAGAAAGGTGCTTCTGAAAGCTTCTAGTGCAAAACCTGTCTGTGTCAGTTCAGATACCTAAGGCAGACAGACGTGATCTGCCCACTTGATGCCTTTAGAGGCATATATGTGAAACCTGGGTGCTTGAGTTAGACAGATTATATACTACTCCAGGATATTTACACCAATTCAGACTATGTGGTGCTCTTTTTGTCATGCGAATATGAAGTATCTTACTATTTTCTATGTTATTATTATGCACTTCACATCCTTGCCATTTGTCACCATTTTCAACATACCCTCAGAAACATAGCAATGCCTATTAGCCTGTAAACCTTATTAGCAGGAATACTTCTCAGTATTAATGGCTTCCTTTATACCTTATTTAAATAGATTTATGTACCTGTACATCAGCAAGGTTGTGGGATTTTTTTCTTAATATTTGGATTAATAAATGTTACTTAACCAGATATTAAGAATCATTATGTAAAATCTTTAAGTTCAGAGCTTGTTTTACCAAGGAATTCAAAGACTGTAAAGAGTGCTTACCAAATGCTAGATCTAGTGAGGGTGTAAGTACCTTCTCCGCTTTGATAAAATCCATCCTAATGAATGCAGTAAGTGGTAGCAATAGGACTCAGCACCGTAATAGTTAAATCCCAACTTTACTGGCCCACAATATTAAATACTAGAATGGATGTTAAGCACCTGTCTTCTTATTTAAACCTTATGATAGTATTCTCAGTAAACAAGTTATTTTTTTCTCAAGACTTTGAGACTTTGGATACATAAATCAATGATTCAGTTTTCTTCAGAACTATTGTGTACATTTATCATAAACTTTTAAATAAAAAAAATAATGTTCTGTGGACTAGATATTGCTTTAGATTAGTTTTCTGGAGCACAATCTGAGAACACATTTTGTAAGATATTTGCTTGCTTCCCCAGTCCTACAGATAACTGTTAATGCAGAAGACCTTCTGGACAGAGGATGACAAGAACTATCCCATGTAAAAGAGTCATTACAAATTGTTTTAATACATTTCTTTTTGCAAAATTGCAGTATTAGTTAAAGGAGCCCACAATGGGAAGGCTCTACAGAGTATATTTAGCATAACTGCTATTACTACATTCATCATTAAATTATTTATGATATTTTATTCTGAATTAGAGTAATGAGACCATCAGAACTGGCTTAAAATCAGAGTTCTGTAAAATGCATATTTAATGCCCCATGGAATCCATGTTTTTGCAGTATGATCTTACCTACTTTCACATAATCCAAATGTTGTTTTAAGGAAAATCTTCACAAAATGGCACATTTTCTATTGAAAGCAAGTCAAAAAGTACATACACCCAGAAAATACAGCTCCTGAAAACCACCTCTGTTGAAGAACAAATTTAACCCAACTGTCCTTCTATCTTGTGTTATGCTATAGATGCCACCTTGGCAACAAACCTCTCAGGTAACCACTTTGTCTTCAGACAGTTTTATGTAAACCAGGAGAGCAAATACCACGTCTTAGTGAGAGGATACTCTTTCATGTTGATTTCTTGCTGAGGCTCTGCAAGAAGAGCTGCTTTTGGGCAAGGATTTCGATTTTGGTCCCAGACCTACAGTCGAATCTGTCTTGAGTATGGCAGTTTGCTTATGTTTTCCAGTCCAGCTGATGTAATCCACCACTTCAAGCAGCAGCAGTGAAATGAGAGGAATCTGGCCGACTGTTTCACAGTCGAACACAGAGAGGTATGCAATCAATTGTTACATGACATAAGTTTTTTGTGATCTGAATGAAATGCATATATCTGTTAGCAGTATACTGGCCCTTGCCTCCAAGGAGCAGCTGGGAAAGCACTGCTCCTAATGGCTACATTCTCATTTGCCAAAGGGAAAACGAATATTGTATTTCTGCCTTGGGAAGCATTACCTTGTTCATTATTTTACCATTAGAAACAGAGTACAAAAATTTGATTTGCAGCACAGCAATGGAGTACCGGGAAAAAATGCCGATCAGCTCAAAAAGTGAGCTATCAGATTAAAAGAGTTTACCAACATGTACAGATTTTTTATGGAATTTTCCACAAGCTACTAGGCAAAATCATCTCAATTACATAAAAATGCACAGTTTTGCAATGTTTAGCTCACCGAACAAAATTATACTACTGCAAGGGCTATTCAAATTTTCAAACTTCATAAGCATAAAGAAATAAAATACCAATTAAATGCAAAGCTATTATAAACTGTAGCTACAAGAAGAAGAAGGAGGGGGATCAAACAGCAATACCCTTTTTTTTTGTTATTTTTGCAAACCACTGAAATACATTATCATCTGATCAGCCTAGTTTTTTATAAACATTAGATAAATGCCTGGGTTAAGTGCTATTCCTTGTAGCAACAAGAATATTTTTTTCCTCTATAAGCTTTATTACCATTATTTATCTCATTTTGAAATACACAGTTATTTATACTGGAAAGGGACTAACCAGGCAATCACCTGAGAGGCAAATTCAGATAATAACCTCTAGCAAATAAAAATGGTGACCACCTGCCAACCTCCAATATCATTTTCTCAGCAGAGCAGCAATTCATGAGTAATTCAATCAGGTATTCAATAGAAAATGATTCCTGTTTTACAGACTGCTATCACTAACAGTGGGGCCTGATTTTGCTGCTTTACCACCTTGGCACTCAACCAAGGAGCATGTAGTATTGGATTTTCTCCCATGCCATTTCAGTAACAACAATGTGAAAAGAAGGAGTATCTAGAAATATGGACAGAGGCCTTTGTATGTTACCATAATACAATCTGCATTTCCATAATAAATTTCAAAAGGTTCTTAAGTGGGAAAAAGTCCACAAAAATTAATAGCAAATCCATAGTATATGAAGAGCATGGTGGTAATGCATTTTAGCTGTGACAGGCTAACAAGGTGCAGTTATTTTGTGCTTCACAGAGATGTCCAAGAACAAACTTTAGAGCATGGCAGACATACTGCCTTTTATAGGAGCACAGACTGATTGCATCATTCCAACAGCAATCCTGGTAGAAAATACACCTCAGGTCCCAGAAAAATAGAGTCCTTGATCTTCCTTGATGCCACACTTCGTCCTGAGCAGCCTGCAGTTACACTGTGGCTGCTCCCATGGTGTTGCTGTCCTGCTAGTCCTTCTACCTGTGGCTGCTTCTCTCCACCTATGGTGATTTGCTAACAACCTCCACTGTCTCTCCCTCCTATCTACAGCATACATTGTATGCAGACCTAAGCTCTTACTGTCAGCTACATAAGCAGGGTCTGCTTCCTTTTTAGAGCAAATACTCCAAATACTTGAAATATTATGTCATTTATGATATGCTTCCTTTTTTAACAGAAATGTCCCCACCTAAATATAAGGAACAGCAATAGATTCCTCTGAGCCTCCCCTGATTCATCTTGTCATCCCCTCTTCTCCAATGTGTGGCCCATTAGAAGGCTCTTCCCCTTTATTTCCTCTGCCTTATAAAACTTTCTGGCTCACACATCAGTACAAGAGCAGTGTCCCAGTGCATATCTTCTGACATGTATGGTGAATCACAGAGACCAAATGAGACTTGCTTCTTCAGTTTCACAGAAAGAGAATACTACAAAGTAGGCCATTTCAGTTATAACAAAAAGACCTGAAAGGTCTTCTGACCATCTGCTCTGTTTATCACAGGCTATAAAGCAACTCCATCTCCTTAGGGTAAAAAATGTGAACTCAAGCTTCACCAGTTTAAATTGTACAGGACAACTTTGCTGATGTATATTTTTAAATATACAAGAACTTTAAAGCCCTGTCCCAGGTCACAGTATAGTCCATCTAGCCTAATAGGCTTACCCCAGCTTTGGGAAGGATCTGGAATATTTCAAGTACTTATACACAGGACACAAATTCTTTACTGATTATTGTACCAAGCTTGATTCTCTTTCATATTTCTGCTTTATCTTTTTGAATTCTAGTTCAACTACCTCACGAAGTGCTAATATCTTATTCTCAGTATTATATCAACATTTTTGTCCTCTGAAGTACTCTTCACTATGACAAACAAGAAAAGATACTCATTCTCAATGATCATACCTAATTTACAGTTGTAGAAAATTTTAAGATATTAGAAGTCATTTTGAACAGAAACGTTCTAGCAGGATTTCACTGTCAGGGGAATGCACTGTCAGAAATAATCACCCACTGGAAACAGTCAGAGAGCAGTCTCTGTCTAATCACAGACTGTCATTTTTTTAAAGTGCAAAGCCTACAGATGAATGATACTGACCTCCAGACATTAGCTGGGAAAGCAGGAGTTCAAGAAGCCACCCCAAAGAGATTAGGCTTTCATGGTAACAGACAACAAGAATTTTACTTAACATTGTGTTGTGCAGTGTAGGTATGACATGGAAAATTCCTGTGCAACAATAGTATAGGATACATGTATAAATGCTGAATGAAAATAATAAAAGGAATAAAGAAATTAAGTTTGGAGAATCAGAAGTAAAAAAATATGAAGAAATGCTAGTAGCAGAATTACCTCCTGGGACAGGTCTCTCATCTAGTTTTTTAAGTTTCAGGAAAGGTTTTGACCTCTGCAGGTTAGAATATGTTCAGAGGTCAGGAGCCGATGTTGCAGTTGGGCTGCCAGTAATGCAGTTTTAAAATAATCCAACATGATCTAGTCCCTCTATCTTAAGCCAGTAACGGTAAAATATGTTTAATAGCTGCTCATTCTTTCTTATAAGCTATTTTCTATGGGAAAACAAACAAACAAAAAACCCCACAAAAACCAACCTTACAATATGCCATACATCTCTGATATTTCAGGTGATAAAAGTTCTTAGCCTAAAAAAAATAAGTTTGCATGAGTTACCTCAACAGTTTCACATCTGTGCACAATACCTAAAAGAATTAGGACCATATAATAGGTTTGAAAAGACAACTCTTGAAAGACCCTCTGAGGTAAGAGCCATTAAAAATATATATATATAGGACCACAGTTAATAAAGAACTGTATTCTATTTTAGATTCTTTTCAGAGATGAAAGATTTTAATTTGCAAATAGCAAATCTATATCAAGCCACCTTAAGCCTGTTCCATGCTGATCTCTAAGGCCAGCAGAGTGAGAGGCTGATATCTCACCTGCAGTTCAGGAAATGTGAGGAGAGATTTCAATTCAAACCTCTGCAGGAGCAGAGAAGCCTTGTTTAGAAGTTTCTTTCTTGGTGGTCTGTACATAAAAGAAAACTCCTTAAAAGAGAATAGATTTTGATTTCTCATTGCAGAAGGGGTCCTTTTAGTCAGTTTTACATTGCAGAATGAAGGCTTCATGCAAGCTAACATCTACAAATAAAAAGTAAAGACTTTTCTTTCCTTAAAACATGCTTCTCATTAAAATTTACAGCTTTCAGATTTTTTTTTCCAGTGCTACTGCTATACTGATGCTGTCTTCTTTGCTTCTATAGCAAACACTCCTTTTCCTTTATATCTGTGATGCAGCTTTTACATTAAAAGTCTTCATTTTATCAGGCAGCACAGAGTGGTTTGTTGTGGATTCATGAGGGAGGGAGGAGAAAGTGATGGTAAATGTATGCAAGGTGATGATCATACACATATAGATAGCATAATTACTCAAGAATGGTGGCTTCCTGACAGAAACAGAAAGCAATTAGCAATAGGAGCAGAAAAAAAAAAAAAAAAAAAAAAAAGCAAAATGCATACAAATCCCGGAAAAGATTTACAGAAGTGGGAATAAACACCTACAGATTTTACATTACATTTTGGCAATTTCAAGCTTCAGCATTGTAAAGAGAAGCTTACAGGAGAAGAAATAAAAAGCATTCCAATTGCTTTGTGAGTTTAGACATCTGCTTCTGATGAAAAGCACACTCTCTAATAGACTCTGGAGGGAGGTGTGGTAACAGGTCCCTGCGTGTTTCTGAGGAAAAAGAGCTCTCATTTTGTATTTGCAGAATGTTGCTGCGGTGATGTTCTGTCAGGTGCCAGGTCCTGTGTAATTCTGAATACTTTCAAACTTTGCAATGTTTTGACATGTTAAGATGGTTGAAAAATGAAAAACTACCTTGGAAAAATGTAGTGGAAAAGCCATTCTCTCCTCAAAGAGTTGAAATGAATCTTTTTGTGATATTTCAAAATTTTATCAAGACCATTATGAAATATGTTTTCAAAATGTATAGCAAAGGGTGTTTTTTTTATAGTTAATCCAAATTCATTTGAGGAACAGTTCACATTTTCAGTATTAAATACTTTAAAAAAATCAGACATTTAAAATCAAGACTTCTTAAAAAAAAAGTTCACTTAAGAAACAACCATCCAGCCTTGGGTTTCATAAAAGTAAAAAATTGCTTTTTATTGAGTCAACCTTCTAGGAAGGACTCTGCACATAAATGATTCCTATTAATTCTTATATTCACTGCTAGAGTGCTTAACTTCTAAATAAAATCCATAGTCAATAACCTACCACTTCTTCCATTGTTAATCATTCTGATCAAATCTTGCAGCATTTTCTGCAGTGGTATTGTGCTCAGTCCTTTAGGAAAATAAAATCTTGTGAACATTTTTTCGCCCAGAAAATCCAGTCTGTTACAGCTTCTACATGTGATTTACCCAACCTATGCTTGGGCCCATTTCTGGAAAGGGAAAAAAATGATTCTGTGATTGCTGTGGTGACACTCTGTTAGGTGCCTGATCCCATGCATTTCAGAGGTTCAGGTGTCCTTAGGTTTGGAGCCTCATTTTCCTAGTCAACAGAGTCAACTATGGCCATTTAGGATCTGTAATACTTGTAGAGGTATCACTGGTTTTCTGTTGTTTGCAAATAGAACCCTGAGGAGATTGAGGTCTTCATTTAGGGACTTCTGTGGAGTAACAATAGTTAGGAGGGTTGAATCTTCACCTGAACTCACACTGATTAGAATTTCAACCAGGAGAAAGGCACTTTCAAAACTGTGAATTTGGTTCAGCTTTTAGTAAATCTGAATCTATATGGCTAGACTGAAATTGGAACCTTCAAGTCATTGAAAAATAGAGAAAAAAAATACTGTTGATTTCAGGGTTATCTGACTTTCTCCAGTCTCTACTCATTCATAGTTTTCTTTCCTATGTTTACAATGCTCTTTTTTTGCTGTTAAGTTTGTCAGAGGTAAATTGGTACATCACAAAGCATATTTACGACAATAGTACAGAGCCAGTGCAACAAGTCTGACTTTATGTAATGCAAAGAATAAAATGGAATAAGGTGACATCTAAGTTCTTATTTTTTAAATGTACTGACACACCATAGGAGATATAGCAGCTAGAATTTAATTTGCTATTTGTTTGTTGCTGGCTGAGAAAGCCTGGTTCCTATCAGTTCCCTGATGAGTCTGATGAATGTTATCACATACCATATCTGTAATTTGCCAGAGATCTTGTTTTTCTTTATGCTACAGATAATCCCTGCAATTTCTTTTTCATGCCATTGGGTAACATCCTTTCCCCGAGCAACCAAGAACCAAGAATACTGAAACTGTCCTTTCCAACCTTGTGCATGTCTCAATGGGACCAGATAACAACCTTTCATTCCACAGTCTTCTCGACAGGATACTTACCTTGAGAGAAGAAACATTATTAAGGGTTCTAAAAGGAAGCCGTTTATAAATCTTAAGGTTGTAAAAATCTCATAGGATTTCTATTAGAAGGTGGCTTTTACTCTTTTTTTGCAGTAACTTTCTATTAAAGAAACATGCCAAATAGCCCCCCAAGCCACTGAATAGCTCGTGAGTCATTGTAACCAAGGGTCTATAAATAAATCATATAGTTCAGTGTTTGTATTATACTATACTACAGGGTCTATCCAGAGCAATCATTACTCAATGAAAGAATTACTATTTCAGTTTTTTTCTACCCACTGAAGGGTACTTTTGAGAGTATTCCTTGACAATACACTGACGAAACCACTATTTGGCACCTAGTAGCAAAGCAATTGTGATTATGAAAAAGTATAGTAACTTTCTGACAGAGTTCATAATTCTGTATTAGTGAATTCTTCATTGCAGCAATTTTCCACCTGATAATACTGCTAATTATTGTCTATGGTGCAAAGTGAATAGCTATTGAATAATACACTCAACATTTTCCTCTGCATCAAATGAATATTAGCTAACACTAGTGTATTTAAATAATGTATTTTAAAAAGATGATCATTTTAATGTAAGAAAAAGGCCTCTCACATGATGAGGCTGTATTCTTGCAGCAAAATTATATACAGGAAGTCTGTCCAACAACTAAATTTCAGAATATAGATGTTAATAATACTTTGTAGTTTTATAATATTATATACAGCTGGTGTGAAAGATACTACTAAATAATCTTCATTCATATTAGTAGACCTGTTCCACAGGTAGATAAAATGACATACAACGCTGATTAGGCCAGCACTCTCAAATCATTATGCCTAATTTTATCAAGCTAAGCACTCACATTTATCCTCCTAAATCAGTAGATTTCATTCCCAAAGAAGCTGAGGGAATTCACTCCTCATTGAATTCTCTGCTTAAAATGTTATTTATATTTAAACATCCAGACTTTAAAGTGTTGCTCTAATTGGTTTAAGAGTCAGAACAATTTTATGTCAGAGCTAGAACTAGCCATATTATGGCTCCTGAGATTGTTTTCTAAACCCTGAGAAAAAGGTTCTATATTTTTCTTTTGAAAAATGTAGTATTTCCTACTTTTTTTCCCAATTTCCAAAAGCCAATGTTAAAATTCAAGTTTTCATTGGATACATCATCACTTTTCCCAACTCTTTATTAAATTTAATTGCACAGTTTTGCAAATACATTCAAATTCATATGTGACACTAGCAAAGAATAGATGTTGTGGTGCTGTTTTTGATGTAACAGTGTAAACAGGTGTATTGTTCTGCTTTTGTTTGCCTACTAATGGGCCAGCAATTTCAGAAAATCATTATCCTTTTAGAACAAAAGATCCTAAATAGCAGTTATCCATTCAAAAGTATATTACTATAGATACACACATCCACACCAAGCATTGTCTTTTATACTCAACACTAATGTTATACCTCCAATTTCTGACAGTGAACTTGACAGAAACTTTCTGAGCCCTCAGTACCTTGACTTGTTTTTTATGCCTACATTGAAGAATAGATATTGATGCTGAGATGACAATGGCACATGGTTTGTCCACGTGCACTGAGGGACCATAGCACAGCTGAATGTGGTGCTATAGGCATGTCCCTGCATCAAGCTCACATGGCAACCCTGTGACAAGGCTGGCCTGCAACCAAGCTTAGGCTTCCTGTACCTCATTGCACAGTGCAGTTGTGTCTTTATTCTCCTGGGTTTAGAAAAGCTGAATGGTTGCCAGATCTAGAGTATTGAGAGTTGTTCGGGCAGGGACCTATCTTCCTGCAGCTGTGCTAGAAAGCTTCAGTCAATGTTAATTTTTGTCAGTTAGCAAAAAACCTTCCAAAATGGCACACAGGAAGCCAAAAAATTCCTTTCTGGCTCACTCACTTCTTGAAAGCTTCAGGTCTTTAAAGCTCATCAATCTTCCCCCAGTTTTATTTTATTTATGCATTTAATTAATTTTCATCCCTATTTGTGAAACAAACAAACTTTAACAATGTAGCTTATTTCACCTTCACCTACTATTTTCCATGTACCTCAGCTAATGAATGAATGATTTTTTGACATCTCTAGTTACTTTAGATGAGTGAAAGAGGAAATTCTAACCCAAAATATTTTAGCTGTCCTGGAAGATTCTGGGAATCCACATAATATGCTCCTGCCCTGAGCACCAGTGATACAATGAGATGGATGCAAAATTCAATTAGATTTGAAGGGCTCAGCTGGCCATCATTTTAGAACAGTATCAAAGACATTTGGGATCAGCATATCGCATTCCTTTTGACAGCTTCTGGAAAAGCAACCAATGACAGAGTACAGAATGTCATCCTGGCACTCCTCATATGTCAGTGTGAGAGAAGGACCCCAGGAAACCTCTTCTATGGAGTTGTTGAAGAGGAACAAAGGACTTTGCAGAAATATTGCAATCCAAAATTCAAAACTCATGTTCCTTTGTAATACGAAAGTTGAGAGCAACTACCATTAAAATGAAATAAGATTATGTGGGAAATATTTAAATATTTCACAATCCTAGAAATAAACCAGAATCCTGAGCTGGAAAAAAAAATCAGAGCGGCTTTATGTGGTATTGATGCAAACAAAATGTATGGTATGTAGAGCACAGCTAGGTGCAAAATTAAGCCAAATTCCTGAAGACTACTGAAGGAAATAGCAGGGGAAGAGATTAGGGAATTAACTGTGACAGATGAGGATGGAATGGCTGCAGCAGTAAAGTTCTCCAGTTGAGCAAAAATAACAGTCTCTGACTAACTCAGATTTCACAGAAACAGAAAAAGCCCAGTGTAAAAGGAGACTAAGAAAATTAACCACAAAGGCAAAAAACTCCAAGAAAAGGAGGGTGTTCATCAAATCAGTTTTTGTTGGAAATGTGAAAATGTCCTGTCAGAAAAAAACGGTGTTGTTATGAAAGTTTGATTTGTACCATATGTAATCTGTAAATTACTTTGTTGTTCTCTGTTCTAGATGGCCTGTAATGGCAGTCACTGTATTGAACTTTGCTGAAAAGATGGGCCAAGTTGAAATGGAGGTGCCATTATTCTTGGGACTAGTAGCTAACATTCAGTCAGAACATGTTAATGTTCAGAGCTTTAGAAACTGGAGCTATTCTCCAAAATACTTGCTGCATATATGACTGATTGAAGAGGCTTTACTGTCTATTTTCTTGGTGGAGCTTACAGAGTTTGTATCTACTAGCAACATTCCAGGAACCTTCAGAAAAGACAATAAATTCAGTATGGAGCCAGATGAGCACCTGCTATGTGATACCTAAATGGAGAAAAAACTTTGCAGATAAACTTTTAACCTTGGAGATATGGGAGAGAAGACATATCCCACTGTTTTATTTCTACTGTGTATAGGATAATGAGAGCTTACGTATATTTTATGAACATAAAAGAATTTTTACCCAATTCCATACAGAATTTTTTTCTTTCTAGGTGGTGAAAACTTCAGCACATAAGTACTGGCAAATTACTGAATACAAAAGGAGAATTGATAATCATAACTAGTAACAAAAACTTCTGTTATAGGCAACTGATGCATAATGCAAGGGGCATTTGGGGACAGAAGGCCAAATCAAGAATTCATTTAGTTAATTAGGCCATCATTAAAACTCACCTGTGTGTTGGTCTTTAAGAACACCTGCCTAACTTGTCATTCTCCCTAACTAACCTAAAATATGCAAATCCTTCAGATATGGACTTCTTCACAGTCTAATCAAGACAGAAAAACTTGGGCCATACAGGAGTTCAAATATCCCTTTAAGTAATTTTATTTCTAATAATATAATCTTTTGGGGTTTTTTTCCTTAATCACCTTGGGTAATTAATCATCTACTCCTAGTAAAGGCCACCATTAGCAATTCACTGGTCTGTGAACTTAACCATTACATGACATTCATCTACTCTTATATTTCCCTTGGTCATTATTAAATCTTAACTGAATAGATGGCAGCACCAGTCCTCTGTCATACTTCTTAGGAAATGTTTTCTGACTTCTTGTCCCTTTTCACAAACAGGATCTCACAGTTCACATACCCTAAGCCCTCAGGACCAATGCTAACATCACCCAAACATAGGCACTTAAAGGATATGCAGTGAAATACCTAGATTTCTGTAAGAAACCAAGCATCAGTCTAGTTCTTAAATAAAATGTCCAGATCAGAAGACTATGAATAAAATTGGCACAGTTACTAGCCATGAATCTGTCCTTTTTAGCTCCTAAAGATATTTTCTAAAGAACAGGCTTATACTGAAGGACAATAGAAAAGTGTAATCTTTGTCCCACTCTTCCATTTGATGCTGGTGTTGGAACTGTAGTCAACACTCATTACATTCTCTAAGAAGAAAAGGTGAAACTCAGTCATTTTTACTTCCGTCCAAGTTCCGTTTTTCTACAATGACTATAACTCAAGTATTTTAGGAATATTTACATCATCAGTTAAATATTCCATTTCTTTTATATGTGTTTAATAATTTCATGAGAGAAGTATTTTAAGAAAAATATGCATGCTTAAAAGAAGTTAAAATAGTAGTGTCAGCAGATTCAAACGCCTTGGTGTGACACTTTACTGCTAACACACTGAAATATTTTCAGAAGGTTGTATCAAGTGAGCATTGGAAAGACTGTGGTAGACACAGTGTTCCAAAAGTGTCCAAAAGTGAAATGTCAAATCTACAAGGGCCACCAGGGAAGATCTCTGTTACATGTTCTCAGACAGATATTTTTTCTGGAGTCTTCAATTGGAAGTATCATTGCAACTCTACAGTGTAGTAAATTTTAATCATATTCATGAAAAAAATATAACCTGAATATTTTTCACCATGACCATGATGTCACCTCTACAGATCCTATTTGTAATTGGAAATAAAATTCCCTATGCAAATTTGCAGATTTACTGTTTGACTAATTTGTCAGAGACCCCATGTTTAACTGTATAATTATATTACATTAGCACAGGGATTACCCATGTGTCAAAGCTCTGACTAGTCACTAAACATTTGAAGTGATGTAGACCAGCTTTTGCTACTAATTCATAATGCAGTATTTCCAGATGCAGAGCAGGATGACATAGTTAAATATGGGATGTGTGTCCACTTAGTTTTCACTAAGGTGAACTAATATCTCAGCTCCAGGCAACCTGCCTTATTTACCCTCACAAACAAGCCAATATCCAAAGAACTGCATAAAACCAGATATTCCTTGGCCTCACATTTTTTTTAACTATGTGGCACTAAAAACATTGTTATAACATTCTTAGTAACAAGGAAATTTTTTACTTTATATGAAGAGAGCTTAATTCTACATTCGGGTAGATTTTCAGATGACAAAGTATGCTGTTTGCCTGAGTTCAGAACAACTCTGGGGTGCTGGATGAACAGTGGGCATACCTATGCAGCCACAGTAGATCTGGATGACATTGTTTGCAGAAATTGAATAGCTTCACGTGATGGTCTCTTCTGGTGCAAGTAGACTGCTTCTGCCACACCGAATGTGTTTTGCAATACCAGAATTTTATGAGGTTAACAAATATTTGCCCTCCACACCATATTTTTCAACAGGTGCTTTAAGAAAATTCTTCCATATTGAGCCAATCCTAAAATTTAATAATTTTATAGTTTTAGGGGCACATTATTTTGTCTTGCTGCTCGTGTGTCAAGACCACACCATTCCACTCTAGTCTTTGAACCAAGACAGCAACCTCTGGTAGTGCTGGAGAGTATATCTTCTGAAAGAGAGCCTCAGTTCAAATTCTTCTAGAAATGAAGAGTCTATCATAACTTACCTGCTTTAAATTAAACCATTCTAATGGTTAATTGCCTTCATTTCTAGACAAATGGGTACTTCATATGGTTAGAATTAATCTACCTTCAGCTACCAGCTACTGAGGCTTACAATACTTTTCTAATTAAGAAGGTCTGATGCCTTCTGAAAATTTAAGTTCAAAGGAATCAAATCATCTTATGATATGAAACTAAAAACCATGTTCTCCCTTGCCTGCTCTTCTTCTGCCCCACTGAGCTCTAGCTGCAGCCCTAATGGAATACATATGTTGGCTTCTGCAAACTTTTATACATTTCACATGACCTGTAGAAGGTCAAGTGAATGTAAAATAAAAAATGCTAAAATTGCATTTATTTTGGAAAATTTGACTCCCTCCCATATCAAATAATTATAACTTTCATTAATTTTTAATGTTATTTCACTGAAATAAAAATAGCTTTTCTGTACCTTGGTTAGGTTACAATTTCACCTCATGCATTTCACTAACGAACTTTTAAGAGTCATAGCTAACTTATTTTGTCTAATTAAAAAAGTTATTTCCTTGATGTCCACAGTCAACATTCCTCAGTTCTTCATCTTCCTGCCAATAACAGGCTGTGCCAGAACTTGTAGGAGGAAGTATGTTTCTTCTAGTAAAATCACTGGATCATGACTCAAGAGATACAGCCCTTCTGCAAACTATCTGTGTGACCTTTGGCAAGTCACTTGATATATATGCCTATAATCTAAAAATAATATGTCAGGTGTGGTAGGGATGTATTCCAACTATATTTAGGTGTCTAGAGGTGGCTCAGAATGATGAATTCTCCATGAAACAGTGAGTATGACTGGAATAAGAAAGAAATAATAATTCTGAATTAGAGAAACTCTGTTAATTTACTGAAAAGATGATATAGTAAAAATACTATTCAAAACCAAATCCATTACAAGATATTTTGTAATATCAGGAAAAGAAACTTATAACCACTAGCAGTTTTGACAAAAAGCCTCTCCAGGACCAATTAGAGATAAAGGTAATGTTCACAACTCTTGTTTTTCTCTAGGCCCCATGTTTAATTACTGGCAATTCTTTTTAAGTTTCCTTTCTCACTGAAAATACTACAGTGTCATGCCTGAAAATGTGTTTTCTTCCATTTTTCCTATAGGGAAAATTATTCCTAGTGCTTTGCCTCTGACTGCAAAGGGATACCTGCAGGGGATGGGCAGAAAATGAGGAAACAAACTATTAGAGCGATATTCCCAAGTGAAATTCTATTAGCAATCCTGGAGTACTGATGATCATAGAGAAAGAACAAATACCTGCGTTTGATTTGGTTGCCCTCAATCTGAGGGATTCAGCTAAAACCAAAAACCACTGTGCAGAGTTGTTGTTCCCTTAAATGTATTTACAGTCACTCCTCCTGTGGTAGAAATGGAATAGGAAAATCATGTTTATTCACTGTGAAATATAACTGCAGTAATGTTAGCAAGATTCTGGGAACAATGGTTTTTACAGAGCTTGGACAAGTTTAGGATACCTGCTGAAAAGAGCTTACACCCTGTGAACAGCTTTCACTACACAGTCAATGGTCAAGAACAGGGAGAAACTGTACTAATGAAAAAGTCAGCTGTATCATCTGGGATAGATTACCTGGCAACAAGAGGCTGTTTTAAGTGCAGTGGTGCAGCAAAATTTAATGCATGAGAGAAAATACTGTATACAAGGAGAAAAGGAGAGAGAAAATACAGAATGGTGAACAACGGACACAGAGCAGAACTATGTAATGTTGCAAACAATGAAAAAATAATAATCAGAGCACTATAACCCTAATATACTAATTAATAAATCCTAATTAACTAACCCTGATAATAATTACAGTGACTGCTGTTGCTATTTCACATTGGTGTCCTGTTATTTCAGGATACCTACGTCAACTCTATTCAAGAGTTAGAACAAACCCTTTTGGACCTCAGAAAAGACAGCCACTGTAAAAACCTGAGGAGAGTGCAACATTGTGTTTTGTAGGAAGAAAGGAGGAAAAAAAGTTCTCACTTTCATCACTTTTTCTTACCCAAGTTCTCTTCTTCCTTATCCTTACTACTGGGCACATCACCTGCCAGACAGTTCTCTCATCTCCTTTTGGTTTCACTTTTCTCAGCTGGTAGAAATGGAGAAGAAAATACAGTATGAGTGTACTTGGTAGACAATGGGAAGAAGATGGAATTCAATCATCACTGAAAGGAACTAAGATAAGGAGGAAAACAGAGAGAAAACTAATCTTTGGAGGCAGTGAATGAATGGAACAGGCTTTTGTCTGATAAATCTAGGCTAGTAAACATCCACTGCTTACTCACAAACCTCATAAGCATATACATACCTGAAAAGGAAAAAAGGTTAATTAAAGATCTAAATTTTACAGTTATGCACAGAATTTATTTAAAGACACAGTAACAAAAGCTGTTCAAATGACTGCAGTATCTTTTTATTGCTGCTTAAGATCAAAGCCATCAACTTTGCCAATGTGGGGCATTCTTACAGTAATAAGGTTCAAACCACACCCCTCGACCCCTTGCTTTGGCTGACACAAACTGTAGTCAGCTATGGAAGTATTAATGATATTGATGTTGGTGAGATTTACTCTGAAATCCTGCATGTAGTCACCAAAGCTCAGTAAAGTTGATTCAAAAGGGATGAGAAAAGATCCTTTAAAAAGACCAGTAAGAGGCAGAACTTATTTTGTGTGACTAAAAAAAAAAATAACAAATAAATTATCTTTTTCAGCCTATCAGGGAAAAAGCATCAAAACCAAGACTGAGTGAGGCTATCATTGTTTTCCAGAAATACATCAGGGGAATAAGTAGCAGAGAGAGGAGTTCAAACAAAAAAAGCTGTTGCCTAAAATGAGCCACATAACATTTTATGGTAAAGGGCAATGTTAGCATAAGAACAAATGAATGAAACCGAGATGTGATTCAGTTTAGCCTATATTTTATGAGATTTTGAAACACTGGAAGAATAGGATTGTGTAACAATATTCTATCAGATATACTGAGCAAGAATCCAAGAAGACATGACTACATAATGCAAATTGTAATATACGATTTGGTATTACAATCCAAGGATCCTTATGCTTCTGCTAAGACACGTAGCCAAAGATGGCCACTAAAATCTTTTGCAGAAAAATGATTTATTTCAGCAACATTTGTAACATTTTTCTCACATAAACCCCACATTTAATGTTATTATTATTACTTCTCAATTTTTTTCTTGTTTTGTAAAGTTATCACTAGAATACAGTAGTACACAGCCTCATCCTTTTACCCACCTTAACACATATACATAGAGCAGATACAAACTGTTGATGTCTATCTCATCTACTAGTTTCTCCTGTATGTATAGTCACAGCTGAAAAACTTTTGTCCTAAGAGATGGCTGCTATTTGTGTCTGCCTATTTAGCATTTTCTTTACCAATTACATAGCAAGGGGACCATGTATAACAAGAACTTCATCTAATGGGATGATAAATATTTATTTAGCATGAACTATGGAGCATAAGGACTGCACATATAATTCATTTTCTTAATGTCATAGTCATGTTTGATACTCTTTTAACTCAGATATTACCTTGATGACCGTGTAGAAAAAAAATTACAGATTAATTTACTTAATACCAATACAACATGGAGTAAGGAATAGCTACACAAGTGGAGCTATACAGCATTAACCAATAGCAAGTTATAATTAAACTACTGGGTTAAATCCATCAGACAAATTTGTTGTGTAAGTCCTGTGCCATCAGTCAGCATGTTACCCTTAGTGAGATGCTTTTGTCTTTCAGAAAAAACACCTCCAGGATCCAGAGGTATGTTAGAAGGTATATCCACAGCTACAGTTACAGTAGAGCAATAATTTTGTAACAGCATTATAGGTAGAAAGGTATAACCCTTTTTCTGGTATAGGGCCTTCAAAGAAAGCTATAATAGCAGATCTATAACAGTATATTTTTGCCACTATTGCTATACCAGTGAATTTCTATGATCCTTTCTCAATCCTGTTTTGGAATGGGATGTCTGTAATCTCATTCTCTGTGGGTTCCTCCTCTCCTTCCCCCCCCGAAAAAATAAAAAATAAAAAGTGCTGCACCAATCAATTTGTCTATGTAGGCAAGCTGAAAAAGGCCTCAGGGTTCAGAGAAAAAAAAGGCCATACTCTGTGGCAGTAAACCAGAGGATTTCTCATAGTCAATGAGAAGAAAACATTCTTTACATGACACTTATTCTCTTTAAGAGATTGCAAATACCACTTGATTGTACATCTTCACCTTCCTGATGAATATTGGCCTAGTGGGTATGGAAGGACTCTTGTGTTTTGTCTCTGACTCATCATGTCCTACACTGCTGTATGCAAACAGGTGCTGATTCAATGCATGCGCACTTTCCATCACATGATGAGAAGCCATGGCATCACGTGAAGAAGACTGCCAGCTCTTTGTTCTCACAACAGATGCTTATTTGGCTGTTAGCTGTGTGGCAGTGGCACAAATCCTTTAACTACATCCAAAGAAGTGGCCAGATTTAGCTAAAACTTAAAGATGGCTCCTCTGATTTGAAGCAGCAGCAACATCCTGTGAAAGGCTGCTAGTCCAGCTGGAGCTTGCTGTGACCTCATCATTGCAGTCAATTTTTTTTCTGTCACTAAAAATACATCAATAATGGGTAATATTTGGAATAGAAAGCACAAAGGAGGAAGAGAAAGGTTATGGATCTGGCTGCTCTCTGCAGTCCTGCAAATTCTAACCCCTGATTACCTTTGCTTGTTGACCTTTCTGTTTACAAGATTGCCATTTTGCAAACAAGGACATACTGTTCTGACATTGTATTGTTTTATTTCCACACCAAACTTTCCTTACTGTGCAAGTAAATTCTTGTAGCCATGTATTGTAGAAGTGAGATTTAAAAAAAAAAAAAAAAAAAAAAGAAAAGAAAAAATGTGTGATATACAATTGAATCTGTTGAGTGTTAATTTAGGGAGTGTTTTCCTTTGTTTTTTTAGAAGATAATCAAGAGAGCCTTACTGACCTTGTCCACAGTAGGAACTATTATACCTGCTGGTTTTGTCATACCTTGTGCTTATTCTTTCCTTAATAATTAGCCCTCACTTCTTTAATATCTCTTCATATGGAAACTCCCATCAAAGGCATCCATAGAGAACTGGATTTAGTTTTAGAAAAGAAAACTTCTGTTACACTAATTGAGAACCTCTTTGAGGAAAATGGAACAAATGTATCAAGTTAAAGGGGGACAGCATAAAAAATTAAAAGTAAGCTTTCTTTTCTTTGCATACTGGAAACACCTCAGGCTAAGAGCTTATTGAACAGGGCACATATATTATTATCTCCTTCTCAAGGGACTTGCTACCAAAGGCTTTTTGTCCTCACTATTAGTTATGTTGGCAGGTGTTCCTCGCAGCTCAGAACTTGGCCATTTGGAAATCATGATTTAAGTTATATCAGAATCTCAGTCTCCTGACAGGTGTAATTTGATGTCATTCTGTGCTACACAAAAATATATTTCTTAAATGCAATACATTGGGCTGCTACTTTTTTCCTGGCATAGAGCAGAACTTTACAGAACCATTTGATCTCAGCACATGGCTTGGAGCTTGATTGATTGTTGTTAATGTTCATTTTATCCTTGAGAACCTGTCTCTGCTATTCTATGACTTTGGTTTAATCTCACTAATAAATCCGCACTTTTAATTTTAGCAAGCTCACCACTGATCTTACAAAGTCAGATTTTGCATTCCCTGGAACGTGAGTGTTTGGATGAAAAGAAAGCCCTGTCCTGCTTATTGAAGATCATCAAAACACAGCCATAGTGTCATAGAGCTAAATTTTCATACAGAATTTTGGTAAATACTAAGTTTTTTGTTGCACACTATATTTTCTATGGGAATTTCAAATGACATGTTATGATCTTTCTGACAGGCATGAAAAAGGATAAGGATCAACTCCCCCAGCTCCTTTTAAAAAATAGTTAAATGCCACGACCTGGAACCTCCACCAGGAGGCTTGTGTCATCTGGACACTCCAAAATGAACAGGACTTCCCCAAGTGATGTCGTGCCTTTAGATTTAGGAGCTGAAGGTTAGAGCTTTGTGGAGTGGGGGAGGACTGGAGAACTTTATTAAGGCAATTTGGAAAACCTAAATAATTGAAAGATAAGAACATCATCACTCCTGAGCTTTGTTCATTATCATCCTGTTCTCTTCCTACAGCTGTCAGTATGTTGGCAGAGTGCCCTTCTCCTTCCTGGGCTATTCACCACTCACAGTTTGTTACCCAGCCTCCGAGAAATCCAAATGTTTGGCACAGTCATCTGCTGTTTCTTGGGAGTCTATTAGTGATATGATCTGGAGCATTGATGAGCAAAGAGCACCAGACTTTCTGTCTGAGGCTGCTGTTCTGGGGACCTCAGCCCCTACAGCTGTTGGTTTTGCCTCTTGCTCTTGATTGCAGTCCTGAGCCATATGGAGGCATACTCCTTGTCCTCTCTTAACTCTTCTGACTACCTTTCACAAGAAGCTCTTCAATGATTCAGCTTTTGTTTAGGATTGCTGGCTCAGATACTTGGCAGCCCTCTCATCCTAATACTGTACAAGGCTTTCTTGTCCATTCATTGCGAACAAGGAACACAAATGTTGTGATCACCTCAGCTTTACAATGCGGTCTTATTTTCCAAGCCATCATGGCCCAAAGTGCATGTGGAAGATATATAATGCTACAGGGACCTGAGTGTCTATGTGTGTGTGTGAACATATGCTGGCAGTACACTCCTTCCCTCAGAGAGACGACTGTCTATCTGAAATTCTCAGGATGTGAAGATTGCCCCTCCTCTGTTCCCCAACAGGTGTCGAAAATTGGATCTTGCCTTCAGACTTACACCTGGGGCTGTGGCATTTCCAAATTACATGAACAGGCCATAAACACAGGAAAAATAAAAGACTGCATTTTAACACAACCATCATCTGTGTTTATGAGTATATATTGTACTTTCTATACAGACGGTGTACCCATGTGTAATGGAACACCAAATCTACTTTTAGTTTATCTCCTTTTAGATACAATTTTAGAGTACCTTTCCTAAAGACAGTCAAGCTAATTTTGAAAAAGTCACAGTATTTTATGAAAATAAACATCTCAATGGCTTTTTGGTGGAAACATTTCAGTATTTTAATGACAGAGATTTTCTCAGAATTTAGGCCAAAACACCACAAAGAGTTGACTGAGTGGAAAATGAGATTTGCCAAATCAATTATGTCATTGATCTACCTACATGGGTAGCTCACCTCCTGCAGTAGCCAGGAAAAGCACTTCCTCAAATGGTAATGCACCAATCCAATCAGCCATTAGCTATCTATGTTGGCTTTTCTGGCATGTTATCTATGAGAGACAAATATAGGCATTTCTTACACAACTTCATCAGACGCTAGTCTTTTTCCCCTCATCTAACCCACACTTCCTGCACTTACCCATGAGGATGTTATGGGAGACAGTGTCAAAAGCCTTTCTGAAGTCATGGTAGATGACATCCACTGCTGTCCCTGCATCTACCCATTCAGTCACACTTTCATAGAAGGAAATATCAAATGCAATCTATTAAAAAAAAAAAAAGCAAACAAAACAACAACAAAGCCATAAACCCCCCCCCAAAACCAACCAACCAACCAACCAAACCAAAACAAACCACAAAACAAAAATAACCGCCGAAGCTAAACAAAAAAGACCCTTTAACAATGTGAAGAGAAACAAAAAAAGTAACACATGCTCTGTTTTCCATGTTTCTCTAAACATACATGGATTTATGGGTGCTTAGGATCTGTGGGTTCCACTGGAGAATTTATCATCCTTACACAATGTTTAGAGTGTCTTATGTTTGATAGAATCTGTCTTTCTCTGCTGCTGTAATGTTACTCTCGCTGTTAACCTAAACCTATACACACCCTGTAACCTGCACTTGGGTTTAAATTTTCCTTAACAATATCTTACTTTGTTCCGGCTCCTGAAATTTCTAATCCACAAACTCCTCTGTATTTTCGAAGTTCATTCTCAGAAAGTTAAACAGAATTTTCAAGCCCTATAATGTTCATCAACCTAGGCACAGAATGGTCTCCCCATCCCAGAGTAAAGGCCTGGTCATAAGTGCTAGCAATTGAGACTTTTCCCTTTCCCTTATTTTACCCTTTCTCTTTTCTACATGCCCACGCCTCCTCACTTGAGATACACATAAAGCTCTTCTTCCACGAGAGGGTACAGAGCAGGATCATCTAAATGTGACAGGAAGAAAAGGTAGAAGGAATAGAATTTATTACCATACAACAAAGGAATCGGGTATTTTATCATAGGAGAATTTTTTTGCCCTAAGCTGGGAAGTATGCCTACATCCTGCCTGTAATTTAAAGTTCCTTGTGAACTGTCATGCAATTTTACCTGAAGATTAACTGAGTCATTCTTGACTTTCACCAGCATTGCCTTCAATTTAGCCTTAGAGAAACTTGTGCATAGATTTTTCTTAGGAAACATAATTTCTTGATGCAGAATTTCCATAAACCTGAATATATATATACATACTAGCAGGAGACTAACTGGGTATGACATGTCAAGTTGATATAATTGACCATTATCAGCCATTGCTACTCATATAATCATGAGAGTCTACAAGCTCTTCAAACTGAATATCTTCCTGTGAACAAGAGCTGATGTGTATCATAGTTATAAGTCCTTGTTCTTCAGATAATTGTCTCTGGGGTAAGAAAAGAGAAATATCCTCCTTCTACAAGGCCACAATACCATCCTCCTTTAACAGCTGCTTAAAACCTACCGCTGCTACAGTGGTAGTGGAACTGTTGACAAAAGTAGAATAGGCTATATGCAATGAGTTCTACTTATTACGCTAATCAGAACTGTCTCATTGTCACTTTGGTCTTTCTTGTGTTTGTTGTTGTGTATGCCTGTTATACCATTTTTTGATTACTCTAGCTGTTTAAAAGATGGGGTTTTTATGGTACACAAATACAGCATCCAGCAGAATGACTCCTATCTGGGAACTACAAGACACTACTATGAAGCACTTAATAAAGACATCACTAACAATGACAAAAATCACAACAAAATCAACAAGTTATTATTTAACAGTGAACAGTGTTAATAGTCATGTTATTGTTATTACTACCACTACTACTTGTCTGTAGTTTGGATTGTTTTTCTCAGATTTCTGGAAATGAATAGGGACTTGGAGGCCCAGATCTGTGCTTTGCTCAAATGTACTCTTTTTCTAGTAAAAAGTAGAAGGTTGGGATAGGCAATACACCAGATCTATTACTGTTGAAAACTGCCAATACTTACGTCCAGGTCAACAGAGTGACTCAAAGTCTATAAGAATAATTTTTTAGGTTCCTACCTGAGATATTTTGTCCATGATTGATGATTTGGTGTTGTGGCTAAGATTAGCTTTGTAAGGAAAAGAGTAAAAATGTGGCCAAGCCTAAAGAATAGATGCCTTCAAAGTGACTAGAAACACACACAGGCAGGAATTACGATATTGTACTGCCCCATAAAAGGAATGAACTAAAAAAGGAATCCGCTTTGCAGAGGGGCCTGCTTAAGCTCATCTTCAGGAAATATAAAAGTGAAAGAGAGGATGAGTTATATGCTTAATTCCAGAAGAGAAGTATATGTTTCCCTTCTCTTTGGATCTGCAGCTAGAAACTCTTTCCTAGGCTTGAGCATCCTATCTACTCTTTTTTTTTTCCTTCTAAAGTAATAGTGATTCTGCTTTGTCCTTCAGTATGCATTCAGCTATTGGAATACTGTGGAGTGTGAGCAGGTAAGGCTTAATTGTCTAACCTAATTAATCAATTTAAACCTGTGCCTATACAAATGCACAGAGTCCTGGCCTCTAGGGGAAGACCTTTTGCTTTTCAAGAGAGGGATTCTTCATTCACCCCTGTTGAAGTGTTTCTAATATGCAAAATAATTAAATTTGGAGGAAAGAAAACAAGGCTGAAAACAACCTTATGGTCTGTATTCTGTCACTCTCTTGGGACACTAAAGTTCAAACCAGTATTGTAATCTCCACTTAAAAATTTGTAAAAAACTGAACACTTTGACATCAGAGTAATTTAAAGCTGTCTTTTCTGCATTTCTGCGGCAGTTTCTTCTCGCTGTTTTGGGAGGACAAGGGTCCTTGCCTAGGATTTCCAATGAGATACCCTAAGAAATGCCCTATTTACGCATTACACAAGTTTGGCTTAACACCAGAGTGAGACGGACCCTGAAATACTCAACAGTATCCCAGCTTGTTTAGTGATGTACAGGTATAGCCATTGAAATCTAAACATTTGGACCAAGAGTCACAGAGGTTTTTAAGGTTCTGAATCTGAAGCACTCACCATTTCTACTACTCTCAGTTAATTAAAAGCTGGGAGGATAAATCCCTTTGGGGATCAGCTTTCTAGCAGCTACAGAATTTTACAGGCTTAGGCACTGGCTGAGTAAGGTCTTATAAATGCTACTGGCACCTAAATTTTAGAAGCCTTTAGGTGCTTGAAGTAAAGAGATTAATTCAGTCTTGTCAATCTAGCTCCTTCTGTCTATCTTTAATCTCATTTCATCCTGTCAGAGCTGAAGTTTCCTCAAGGATAGATTTACCTTTGTGCTCAGTCTATATTTGCTGGTAAATGTTATTTGGTGTTTGAGGACATAGAATGGCTACTGACAGTTGTGCTGTTTATGTTGACTAAGATTCTTTTAGTGACATACTTTGAAAAATATTTTTGTTTTACTAACTACTATATTATCTTTAGTCTTTGTTAATGTGGCTTTGTTATCAGACAAATATTATTTAATTCTTTGGTTATTTTACCAAATTTAAAGTCTGCATACTAAAAGAACTGTTTAGATATAATAGATTTAGACTTGTGTAAGATATTTGGTTTAGAACTTCATGACAACTTGACTAAAAAATAAGCACTATACAGTATCATCCAGGTACATGCTAAGTAGATTAAGAAATAGTTTGCTGACATATTTCAAAGAGTATTTGTGCATGAGCAATTATGAAATAGAGGTAGTCATAGTGGAGGTACACATTAATTCATACATGTAATATTTTCACCTGTACACAGCTGTGAAACTACAATTCACAAGATCTGTGGCTGACACACACAGACTGTAGAGTGGCACACTAATAAGGACAAATCAGTCATACAGAGGAAGTGGAGCTTCTCACAAGCCAGCCCACCTCATGGTAAAAGTGAATGCAAAATATGTACTGAAGAACTAGGAATGATGGCCATGCCTGCAGTAAGACATTGTCACCTGGAAGACAAGACTTTTAAAACACTTTGAGTCACTATAAATTAATACCTGAACATGAACCTCCATGCAACACGGTGACTGGAAAAGCTCAAGTTTGGACTCAGGTTTGAGGAATCATTTTATCACTGTATGATGCATTGCTGGGACTTATTTGAGAAAACTACATATTTATGGTTCTCTTGTAACTGCTGTGATTGATCTCATAGAATATAGACACGGTTCTATTTTTTTTTTTTTTTTTTTTTTTTTTTTTTTTTTTTTTTTTGCTCTTTT